>JWZT01002668.1:209896-261386 GCA_000827895.1 Thelohanellus kitauei | reverse complement strand
AATGTTTAGACGGAGACGACAAGTGCTCAGGTTATCAACATAATAATCACAGTTTGCCGTATTGACGAATTTCAATGCAAAAATCAGCAATGTATGCCCAAAAAGGTCGTGTGTAACGATATCGATGAGTGTGGGGATGGATCTGATGAACTTGGCTGTGTTAAAGGTGGCGAAAATGGTTAACATAGTTTGTAAAGTCAATGAAATTCTGTGCGCGAAGGATGGGAAGTGTTTGACAAGAAATCTGACTTGTAATGGAGTTGAAGACTGTTCTGATGGATCTGATGAGGTTGAATGCATGAAACGTATCATTTAATTCAATCAGTAACTCCTACTTGCAAAAAACACGAATTTGAGTGCTTGAATGATCGATGCATTCCTGAAGAAAGAGTCTGTAATACCGAGAATGACTGTGGCCATTGGAGCGACGAAAAAAGATGTTTTGGTATGATGCTAGATTTAATGTCAGAGAAAAAATGCGCAGCTTTTGGAGGGTTTTGCGAGGACGGTACATGCATTCCCCGTCACCAAATATGCGATGATGTGTTTAATTGCTTGGATTTTAGCGATGAAGCCGCATGTAAATTTTAGTTAACATTCAGGTAACCCACGAATATTTATTGATGCGAATGTGCAATGCTTGATATCTTGCGATAATAAATGTTTATCTTACAAAAAAATATGTGATCATATTACAGATTGTCACGACCAATCCGACGAAATATCATGTGGTACGATTTTGTAAATATTTACCTTCTCTGTTTTTTCATAATAATTTAAATACTAAAGTTAAACAACTTTGTGATTACATCATTTTCCGTTCTTAATTTTGTAAATGTTTCCCGGACATTCAAATGTTCCGACGCGATATGTATAATGAAAAGTAAATTTAAATTTTTGAAATTTCTATCTTTGAGGATCTTGAAACTTACATATAATTAGATCCATGAGTGCAAAACGCGCAGTAGTTTAAGGACCTTAGAATTTTGTATTATAGAATCAATAATTCGAAAATTTCTCGTCAACTTGGTTGGTAAAATATTGTAGGAACTTTTGAATATTCACCTAAGAAAGTATGGAATTCAGAACATGTTATTGTGGCACATGTATTACAAAATTAAACGTTCGTTTGAGAGCTTCTAAACATTTTATAATAATACAAGTAGCCAATCTGTAAACATATTTGACCGTTACATCATATAATTCTTATCCAATTATGTTCCTTTTGCATCAAAATACAGTACTCTACAAAGTTATTTATTTTTAACCGTGGTATCTTTCAGGATCTAAATGAGTTTTCATGATATTCTATTGGCACGTTTGAATAATTTAACCGAACCGACATCCACTATTTCATACAAATACTACCAATGGAGTGAATGCTTAAACTTTGCCATTTTATTATTTTGACATAACGAATACATCGATGTGATATCTAAAGCCACTCTGGCCAAGATAAAGCATAAAATTCTGTTAATAAAATGGTTTTTAAACAGTGAATAAATAGGAAATTTTACAATTATATTTTCATAAATTATAAATCTCATTTTTGAATATTTTAAATTATCACAGGTTTTAAAATAACATGCCCAATATCAAAACAAGAACGATGCAAAGATGAAGAGGGGTGTTATGACGAGTCTCAACAATGCGATGGTTTCAATGATTGTTTAGATGGAAGCGACGAGAAGGTTTGCCCAAGTTCATTCATACTTTATTTAGGCACCACACGTTGCATTGGAGATGAATTTTTCATATGCGATAACGATTTGAGAATTTGTATATCTCGAGTATGTGATGGGTTCAAAGATTGCCACGATGGATCCGACGAGGGTGTTATATGCAATATGACAATTCAAAATTCCGAGCCGATTGCTCATATTAGAAATATCGCCCTACACATCAGGTTACATGGTAATGTATATTTCTTGTGGATTTATGAGCAATCATCGGGACAATTTGATGTGAAAATACACGAAATGTATTATTATTCTCATTTTCAGAGATACACACAGTATAATTCAAACGGCGGTGTCTAAGAATGCAGTTGAAATGGATAGACACGTAAACTGCGGCAGATATTTGATAATGGTTCATTTTAACGGCGAGCTGATTAAATATCGCCAATACGTTTATGTTGAACCAATTACCGAATTTACACCCTTTAACCTTGAATATGATTTTACTCGAAAAGTGTTAACATGGAAAGCGAATATACCTCCCTGTCTGTCGCTTTTATTTTATGTAATCATCGACTTAAATATAGATTGAATGTTATCGTGGCCAAAATTTAGTGGGGCGCAATTTTTCAGATATAAATTTCCTGAAACAAGATCTAAAATCAGGCGATATTTGTAGGGTATAGGTCAATTTGAATAGGTTGCCATGTGTCCGAAATCTGTTTTTAATATCTCATGCAGTCCCTTCTCGAAAGATGTGATTATTGAGGAAATTTTAACGTTGAAAATGAATTGGATAATTTCCATTTCTATCACCACAATCGTCATTATATTCATGATCATATTGTTCATTTGTCGAAAATACTTCCTCATAAAGTCATTTGAACAACTCACTTTTCGAAATGTTAAATTATCAACACTCCTCAAGAAGGAAAATACAAAAGGTATGTATAATTTTTGATAAGTCTTGTACAAATACCAATCAACAGACACGCAGGAGTAACTCTGTTCAAATATTAATGTTATGTTAATTTAACACAGATTATTCACTAGATTTTACTTATATGTCGTTTGTCATCGTAACTCATCATAATCATTATTGATCTGTGTAAATGAACTTGATGCATAAAACAAATTGAAAATTTTGGTTAGATTAAACACAAAGAGAGCTCGTTAAAACATCTCTGGCACTTCAGACAGTTGCGATATGGAACCAACATTTTATTGGTGAGTCTTTATGGGCATGATCAGTCCACCGATGTGCTTCGAGGAAGGTTGTCATGCGAATAATATTTACAAAGAATGGTAGCGATAGGAAACATCGAATACACTCACATGAATTATGAAATGATTGATTTCAGATCGTATAACCGCTTAGAAAACGTTCAAAGACACTGAGAAAATCAAAATGTTCCTATATCTTAAGTATTGATCAGGGATTTATATGTTTTCTGCAATCAAATTTCGAGTCGGCGCGAAGAAAACTGAAATTGATTCTGTTTTGTGTGGATTTTTATTTGTACCTACACATCTTTTCGCGTAGGATAATATTTTAATCAATTTTAAAAACCTTCAAACATCAGCTGTTATTAGTTGTGTAGGTTAAAATATGTTACATTTGTTAAAGGAAAAGAATCATTATTTTACGAGCGGTTTTTGATGTCAACTCTTATAAATGGAGATAGAGGGTGCCTTCATTTGGTCTTTACATTTTAGCAAGATATAAATATATTTTTCATATGTGTATGATATCAATAACGCACGCGCGATCGATTCAAATGTTTTATCTTTAATTTCATAATATCTAAGGTCATCAGATTGTTCTAGTCACAACAATGTATATTTTGTATCTTCCTACACCCTCATTAAGATCATGATTTCAAAAATATCGTCAAAAATAGATTCGATCTAACTGGTTTAGATATATGTAATTTTTTTCCCAAAGTGAACCTGATAGGATCAATTAGTATGAAAAGTTACCTCTTTAGCTCTTCAATTCCTATATTGATATCATTAATATTTCAGATTTTTCTTTCAACGATCCCCACAAAATAATTTTTGTTTTTTAATTTTGAAATATATCATTCTAAGAATGGTATATTAATACCTTCGAATCAGCTCTTTTTGTGTGGATATATTTCCATAATTATAAATCTTTATAAATATCAGACTCATTCTTAGATCAATTAATTGCTCATCAAAATAATTGCAAAACGTTTGGTTAAAAAAATGACATCAGGGTGTCTCATATTGAGAATATACATCTAAAATATTAAAATATTTAATTTGATATTTTTCGCAAATATTAGGACGTACTTGTGATAATGATCCTTCATTTAGACATTAATAAATATTCGAACATCCGTTAAAGATTAAATCGCAATATAAAAAAAAAGTGTACTTAGATATCTCGGCATCTAGAGCAGTGAGTCGGAAACACGCTGACCGACAGTAATTATCTTGTAAATTAAGTGCGATTTTATCCCAAGATCTACATATTACTTGATAGTTTTTAGGTGCTTAAATTGTAAGTTTTAGTATTGATACAGTCGTCTAATTTCTGGATTTAAATATAGATAAACGATCTCGATCGCTTTGTAACGAAAATATTTTATTTCTTCAAAATTGTTTTTTTTCACGATTTTAACTGAAAAGCAGAAAATTTTCTTCTAAACAAGAGAAGATATATCTTGGAATACACTAAAATATTGATTGGTTGAACTCATCTCTTCGTTGTCAAATTCTCGGAAACGACTATCGTCGGTAAAAAAACACCGAAATCCTAAATTAGAGATCGATAAAACCACCATAATATATTTTATACTCTGTTAAGAACCAGAAACACGATCCATATAACAATTTCGAATTAAACACTTCATAATGATGCCATTAATTCTGATTATGAGACCTATCGCATTCTGTGTTAAAAATCCTGTATTATTCTCTCAAAACATTATATAACTGATTCATTCTGTTAATACAAGACAATTTAAGGTGTGAAGAACAACTTTTTGTTCCTTTAAAGAAATCTGAAGGGATATATAAATACTATATCCATACTGACGTAAGGAGTGCTGAGTTGTACAGTCAGGCGACCACTCGGTGAGCATCGATGAGGGGTCGGTTCGATTCCTTCCAGACTCTGATTTTACGTTACAAATACATTAACCGTTAATGCCACAGCTTTAACAGGAGAGGGCTGATCAAAACATGGCAATCGGTAGGATTATCTCATTTTTCAAATATTTAGACAAGTAAAATTCAACATTAACTATATAGAGGTGATTTAATTTCGAAATGATAATTTGAGATCTGGTGTATACCTTCTCAAATTTTTGATTTATTAATTTTAAATTAATCTCACATGTTCAAATTGCTATAAACTTTTTGAAATGTAATGAACTACTAGAAAAGATTTCTTTGTTAACGATAAAAATGTGCGCGCGACCAATTAAAAAAGAGCTTAACGAATATTTTTTCGTTATAATTCAATAAATTATAGATGTGTGTTCATCAACATAAATATAATTTAGAATGTCGTGCTTACTATAAAATTGACACTTCAAATTCGTTTGTCAAGAAAAATTCTATTTCTTGATTTCTGAATCTGATAAGACAGATTTGACGGGTCCAATACTGTGAGAATGTTCAAAGTGCTTCAAAAATTAGATGGATTCTGCGGATTCTGAAATGATGATTTCACTCTCATTGATCGTCGACACACGTTTGCTTGTTTATGTTTCATCAGTAAAAAAATTTTCTGTTAGATACAATTTTTTTATTTTCATAATATTAAGTGTATGTGAAAACTAATCGTTTCACTCATAAAGAAATGAATGTGAGATTTTGAGAGCATCTCTTTAGGCGCAGATTTATCAATTACAAAAACCATACCTGTCTGGTATGATATATTGATAAAATGACACAAATATATTATCGTTTTAGATCATTGAATTTTTCCATTGTATAATGATCTGTGTACAATGTCCCATATAGAAACAGATACTATCATGATTTTTTTTGAAATATTTGAAGATGCCGATGTCAGGCGGTGTGAAAATTGGATATTGGGCATCGCGATTTTAGAATTACTTGAAATGATCAAAAAATTGATCACCGTGACAAAGGGATCCAACACGAAAATTAGCGAAGATTGTAATAATAAATTGAGAAGCAAAATCGGTATATATCGTTTTTTGTTATATTTTTAATTAGATCTGGTATTTTAAGCAAATTGAACTATTAAAGAAGGCAGAGAGTAAAAAATTGCTTCAATAAAATGGTTATTTGTTGAGAAATATAGAGAAACACCACCACCAGTTTTTGGAGGTGTTCCAACTATATAATGCGAAACTGTCCGGAAAAATGTCAGTTCATCAGCGATCAAATCATAAAAACAGAAGAAAACTGCCATGCCCAGTATATACCGTCAGTCTAATGACACGAAATCATGACAATAATCAAAGCATCGACAGTGTCGACATTTAGTAGGAATCAAAATAATATATCATTTGAAGACAGAAACATATCGTCTCTAGCAATTGAGGCCCTGCCTACACTACATAACTCGCACAATACAGCCGACGAGAATATTATTCAATATATCGCTCCGACTAGCTCGAGATTTTAACGAACTTCATTTTCCAGATGAAAATATGTAAACATTTCACGGCGATTTATTCCTCCAGGTTGACTAAAGTTAAGGGACATGATGATTTCTTATATTCACACCTAAAGAAACACGAAACTTTGTTATCTCAAACAAAGAAATGGTTATCCGATGGGACATACAAGGCTTGCCCTATTCTTTTCATCAAATTTTATAGAAGACATGATAAAATAAATGATCAGATCATTCCTTTGATTTATTATTTACTTTCGTCATAATCCGTGGCGAGTTATACCAATATTTTCATGTCATTATTTTCAGTTCGCCAAAATCTAATACCGAATAGAATTCTGATACATTTCGAAGAAGCAGCTAGTAATTCACTTCGAGATTAATTTCCTTTTTTGAATATCAAGGCATGGTTTTTCATTTCATGCAATCGATATGGCTAAAGATTAACGAATATCATGATATTAGAACCCAATATCAAACAAACGAGAACTTTGAATTGTATATTATAATGCTAACTGCTCTGGCATTCCTATCTCCTGCTCGCGTGAGAAAAGCTTTTGAGGCTGTACAAAATCCTTTTTTTGTTTCCAACTATGATCTGCTACCCCCATTAATGTCATATTTTGCAAAAATTATAGTGGAATCGTGAAAAATGCTAATATTCGATTAAGCGATCGATTTCATTTGTACTTTTGAATGTTTGAGTCAACAATAACTTAAAGTGGGAGATCCAATGAAGACCTTGAAAGATGGCACAATTGGTTTGTCAGATTCGATGGTACAAATCACCGAAATATATTTATTATTTATGATAAATTGAAAAACTATGAAGGTATAAACATGCCAAAATTACACAAATTCAAATTGGTAAACACAATATATATTACTTCCCAGCGAACGAATGCGGATTTGGCAACTTACACTTCTGGGCCGAGGATAGGGGTGAATGTTTAGCGGGCGTGAGCCTCGCACTACCCTAACTGCGTGCAGAAGGGTGGCTATCCGGCGTATATCCCTACATTACGTGGACACCGTCGCAATCAGGGTCGACGTAAAGTCCGTGCAGTAATGTGCCGGCGCATGTTTGAATACCTCTCGCTGAGAACAAAATAAAACACAATCTAAAAAAATCGAAGAGTGTATAAAAATCATGATAATAGGCTTTAAGAAAAGGCGAATTCATTCAGTGTCGATAATATATTTAGCTATCTAGAAAGAATAAGTCACAAAAGACGATTTTAATAATTTACTTTTATTATCTAATTTATGGCGTGATATAAATTCAGTGTTTTAGTAAAATTCAAACTTATCATATTTTTAAAGCAAAAAACGAATACAAGTTTAATATTAAATATGATCAATATCGTTCATTGAACTAAAATTATAATTACTTGAGGAGTACATGATTTTGTAAGTTCGGTAATTTTCGCATGGGTTCAGTTTGCAATTGAACAAATCACATGGAAGCCATTCTTTTAACATTGACATAAACCAAGTCACTTTTGAAAGTCATCAGAACTAGCCTTACATCATTTTCCGATCAAAATGCCCGATTTTCGAATTATGACATTGAAAGGTACCCACGTTAGATTTATTGGAGAAAGTAAATTTTAGAAAGTTACTTTGTTGTTAGGCATAATCAAATCGCAGTAAACGGCAGCACGCATTTCACTCTTGGATCACAATGAAAATTCTCCCAACCACAAAAGGATGAACCTATATAAATATCAATTAACTTATACTACAACGTCAGACCCTTGAAAGTCATCATCGGAAAGACAGACATTTTTGACGGAACATGGGGTAAAATATGACAAGAGCTGCGTATTATAACTTCAAAATAAATTAAAATTAAACCAATATGCATGATCTAGTCCACGAAACTCCTAACCATTCTAGTATATTAACAGAAAATTATTGGTGATGGTTTTCAGTTCAAATTGTTTTATTTTAATGATATTTGGCACTGCTTGGTTATGCTACCGTTAGTTAAATTCAGAGAAATGATGTTATTTAACAGAGAGGTCTGTGTAGGTTACAAATTAGCTTAAACCAAGACAATATTCTGTTCAGCTTGGCCATTCTGTTCTTTTTAGACGAGGCTGAAACTAAGCCTACTTAAATGCGCAAGAGACCAAAGATGCTAGTAGTTGAAATGAGTGGTAGAAGATGAAATATTTAGAGTAGAACTTTTGAAATATTACAAAAAATATTCGATGTTATTTGAACTTATATAAACGCTGTGAATGGACGTTTTCCAGAGTAACAGATAACATTGTATTTTTTCATAAAAAGGTGCGATGAAAATTGTGAGTCTAGTTTAAAACAATTCTCATAAAACCTCGAAGAGTTTAAACATAGTGTTGTCTGAATTCAAAATTAATAAGAAACTGAAAAATCATCACTGCTTTAAGAATATTCAAGAACTTTTAGATCAAAGTGATTGAGCCATACGATCCAAAATTTAAAAATTTTTTACACGTTCATTTTTACTAATGGAATAATATTGCTTGATCACCCGATTTTTTTTGTCAATCAACAAGCCTTACGGGTCACCAGAAAGGTTTATAAAGGAGTAAATTAAATTAACTACTACACCTTTTCTTATTGTCCAAGAGAACTTCTCAGAATATATATGTTTGTTGTGAGAATTACATACTTGGCAGATTGATGAGAAGTAGACGCCTAATCGAATATCTGGGAAAGATTACTGGGCTATATTGAAAACATTTTTTCAATACATGAAACTAAATAATCTGTTTAATACTTGACGCTGCGTCATTATGGGCAATGTTAAATTCCCAAAGTTATCATAAAACTTGTATTGTGTGAGCAGGAAGGGTCGTGAAATATATATTCACGAGTCCTTGCCACCCTTCTATAATTCATAAGAGGAATCGATTTCCAAATGGAAGGGTTATGTTCATATAATTAAATTGGAAAATGGCTGATTTAATCAAAACTTTGAAAGAGGAACTAGCAATCATCATGAGATATGTAAGGGAAATAATCGCAAAATTAAGACCGATATCAGAATGTCAATAAACAGCGAAAATATAGAAAATCAAGCAATATTTCATTATTTATTACTTTTTCGATATGTATTTTTAAATGAATAATACGCCAAATTGAAATGGAAACAATAATTTTGACGTCAATCATCTTAAATCTGATATACAAACACTTAAATTTACTGTTAATTTGAATCTGTTTTACGTTCTATCTAAGATTAATATTGTATGAAGTAAAACGAAGGAATACTATGAAATGAGAACCGTATCATCGCGCATAAACATTACCAAGGGTATTATGTATCCGTCGCTTTTATGATCCAATAGATATCCTTGGTTTTAATTTTAAGGAAGACCAAGGATACTTGGTGGTCGTCTCTACATCTAAGGCGAACTAGATACTTTAATAACCAACATATTCTGTCTATTATGGAAATGACATATTAAAAGGTTAGCCCAGTACGAGTTGAACCTGCTACTATCGATGATCACCAAACTTTCACCACGTTTATCAACACTCAGCGCTGTTAAATTAGCCAGTATATTCAATAAATCCTTACAGACATATCAATAATAGTACATATAAATTTAAGTCCCCTCTGATATGTTATTCACCAGAAACACATGTTTCGGATAATATGTTGTGAAGAAAATTTACTAAATATCGTCCTTAAAGCCAGTTAAGACATAATTAGAATGTGTAAGATTTCTTGTAACTGTTTCAAGATTCAAAAATGTTAATATAACGATTAAGAATAGATATGAATAAAATAGTGGGCTCTTCAAATGGATACATTTTTGGTTTACACCAAAACCACAGGATTGACCAAATTATACTTTTATGCGGTACTGTGATTTTCTTGGATGTTGTAAAAAACGAAACCGGGTCCATCTCTTAACGTTTCATATAATTGGAAGTTTGTAGTTCGATAAAATTCGCAGAAATCTATATGAAACTGAGTAAAAATATCACGGGGTGTATTTTAATACTTCGACCCCTGAAATAAGTCATTAGGGTTTTAAATATTGGTTCATTATGTCATTAATACCCACCATTTCAATGTGTGTCATGAATGCCATAGATGGAAATTAATCAAAAGAATTGTTGTAAAATTCACTTCATAGAATCGATTACATGGATTATCGTATGATTAATAGGGTTTCTGAGATCCATAAATTGGTTGACTCGAAATTATGAGTAGATAACCGACTTGAGACGTATTTACGATTATTATTTTTAGCGTAAGAATAAAATGATTTAGCGTCAACATGATGCTTGTTGCAACACAAGAGTATTTGCATCATAACTCAAAAACGAATCCCAATCATCGTAAACATGAAATCATGTCTTAATATTTGAATAGGTGTTCAGTTAATTTTATATAATTTGAAATAGTAGTACATTTAAGTCTAGCTTGCGCATGCTTATTAGCATGTGAATGAAGTGGTAACATTTTCAAACCAATTGATTTCATTTACTACTTCTATCGCAATAAACACCGAAATATAATATCAAACTTGGAATTTTCAATTCAGAATTAATTTATAGAAATGAATTTTGAATTACCTAGGCTGGAAATGATAATTACAAATTTACCAGACAATTGTTTTTAAATAAAATTATTTCAAAAAAACATAAAAAGTAACAGTATCATTTAATGAGTGAACAAATTTATTTTTTAGACTTTTAATTAAGTTCTGTATTTACAAAACAAATATTATGAAACAATGTTTGACGTTTCATTAGCATCATTTTCGAAAAATTATAAAACAATTTCAGACATACACATGTAAAACGGCGCATACGAGGATGCAACAGAAAATTTGATACCGTTATAAAAAGTTACGATTTCACAAACATTTAGATTAGTAAAAAGATCTATGAATTTTAAGCACATATAAATCTGTTTTTTAAACTAAATAGAGATTTTTTTTTCATCAATGCACTTTATTAAAAACACGGAAAATTCAAGAAAGTAAACAAAAACTTATCGATCAACAGCAACCAAGAAAACCGAATATAGCCTCATTTATTGTTACAAATTTTGTCGCAAGATGAACAACTGAATGGATTTCGTTTCAAGATTCACGAAAGGAATTTGTGCAGTCTCTGAGTTGTCCAATTGGACTGGCTAACGCGTATGATGGATTAAAATATTTTATCTTAGTTTAACGTATAAGGTTAATCCTGAAGGAATCAAACAGACCCCTCATCGATATTCACCGAGTGGTCGCCTGACTGAACCACTCAGCGCTCTTTACGTTAGTAAGGATATAGATTTTATATCCTTACACTTAGGTTAAATAACATAAACTCAATTTTACCGTAGCATTTATGTCAAAAAATGCCCTTATTGGCGGTACAGCAGTATAAATACAGCCGCAATTTCCACAGAAAATTTCAAAAAAAACTGAGGACAGATCAATCAGATGATTCATTTAATTTATTTTAATCTCTACACGAAAAATCTGTTATTTCGTACTCAATTTTGCGATCATAAATTTGTATCTTAACTGGCTCGGGTGAATGAAACTAATGATAGCTCTTATTTCAATGTAACTGTTCTCATATACAGTCCATTTCATTAAATCTGAGCCAACTGATTAACTGTAAATTTGACCACCGACAAATATTCTGGAAAGCCTACCAGATTATAAAATACGCGCGGTATTAGTCGCTCATAATTTAACCATATTAAAACCTCGCATAATCAATATGGTTGATAATTTTGTGGATAGACATGGTTATTCTCAAATTTTTCTACCATTGAACTATTAAGTCTTAAAGATTGTCTCGAAAACATTATTTTTTTGTTGGGTAGAACTAATTCAAAGATTTTCTTTGGAAATAGAGGTAAAATCTTTTTTGTTATAAGAAAGAATCGCTTGACCAAATTAGGCCGAAAGCTATCTCCCACATTTTAGTTATTAATAAAGGTAAACCTCAACGAAATACTCAAAATTCTGAGTACAATTTGTCATCACATTAATATAAATTATACAAAATATATAAACTTATTAAAGTAAAAGTATAATGCATGACATTGTGAGAAAATTCGCACATGAGCAACAAAAATTGCTTAACGAAATGTCTCGAAGAATAATTATTCGTTTAATAATAGGACTTTAATCATTGTATAAAGCATTTCTCGTTCCCAATTCCAGACAGTCGCATGCAAACATAAAACATTCTGTTTATAGTTTTAATTGTATAAATTCAACAACATATTTTTAAGATTTTATCTTGAAGGGTCTAGAAAATAATCAAAATATTCCAGAATCTAAAAGACGTATTTGGATACTGAGATTTAGTTGATGCTTACAATGGCTGACCGGCTTGTATGATGATGGAGCTAGTTGAAGTAAACTAGGACTTCTCCATTCTGTCGGCGTGCAGCCAAGACAATACCGGAGGTATGTCTTTAAGCAAGATAACCATTCCTTCGGTCGCAGTCTTCTGGGAGACGGTTTTCGAGAAGTTTGGCGATGTTGAGATCTCCAAGCCTGCGTAAGGTTTGATATAAGCGTTCTCGCATCTAGGAACTCGGTTATACAAGGCAGCAAAGTTGCGTAACTCGATTTTCCGAACCCTATAAGGCTTCCTTGTCCATGCTACAAGGAACCTGAATTTGCCAGCTCAAGCTGTCCACACTCTCGCGCGATACTACGAGTCTGATCTGAGCCTTGTCACGTTCGTTCCAGGATCAGAAACCTCAAAATCGAATTCGGCAGTTATCCAGACACTCTGCATGTACGCGCAGCCGCTGAATAGCCAATTTAACCGCACTTTGCAGGTGTAGGTCATTCCGATCAGAGTGCTCCGACAGAAGCAGCACCCGAACTGGCAGCAGAGCCTGAAAACCTGTAGATTGGACCTCTAAAGCTTGCTATAGAGTCCTTGTCGTGCGATGAATCCCAACCTGGCTTTTTTTCCGCCGATACGCAAGCCAAACGCGGCTATCTTTCTTGAACTACTTCAAGCCGCAGACACAGTCATCGCTGAGCTGGATTCGAGCTTGACCTATCAGGATTTCATGCTGGAAGCATAAAAAATATTTAGGTGTACCTGCCCGGTAGCTGTGAAAGGCGTTAGTGCTGTTCCACATTGCCACGCGAAGTGGAATACCTCGAATCAATAAGGAACTGAGAGACAGCCGACATCAGAAGCTGTCGGGAACGCTGAGTTCAAGGTTGAAAATAGGAGATATTTGCTAGCAGGCGTCAATCTTTACATAAGGACAGATAACGGCATGGTGAATCTGAGAAGAGGAGCAGCCAGGAAAATGGCTGCAGCCCGCAGACGACGTACTTCTAGCTACGACAAAGAAGCCTTTGAAGGGCCCAGTGGTCAAATCACCATACATTTGTGCGCGTTCAGCTCTCAGTTGGCCCATGAAAAGAGGATTGTGAAGAAAAAAGAAACGAATTGCTTCTTCTCCAAAGACATGAAAGGTTTGATACCTAAACTTCTGTCTCAAGAGCCTTCTATGAAGCATTCTGCAGATGTAGTATCGCTATACGCAGAGCTTTTATCTTCTGACCCCTCGCCAACCTCACGAATTTCATGGGGAAATCCCCTGCTGGGAGCGATACAATCGCTTCGGAATTGGAACCTGCAGCAGTAAGTTGTGTAGCTATCTGAAATCACTTCGGATTCAATCATGCAATTGATTCAGAAGGAGTATGATTAGTCAGCTTATGGACCTGACGTTATTCCCGTCATATTTTTTAAGAGAAGCTGAAAGTTCAGGTTTAGAGTCGCATCGTTCCTAGACGTGTTTCTACGTCTGGCTAGCAGCGCACTAGCATCATTGTTTAAAGGTCGAACAGCAATGGTTCCAAAATGCAAGAATGCCAGTACTATGGCCGATTTCAGACCCATAACCTGCCTAAAGATGGGATATAAAATTATATACACACTCATGGTTCAATTTTTCGTCGAATCTGCGGGGCATCGTGAAATTATCCTGCTATCACAACGAGCGGCTGCCCGAACATAAAACTAGTGACCTCACTAGGTCACATGCCTATGATACGGCCCAAGATGCGGAAGCCACGGCCACAGCAGGAACAAGTGTACAAAAATAAACCAAAATCTGCAAGGCCGAAGCTTCCGCACTGGTGCAAAAGCCTGAACTTGGAATTTAAAGATTGGAAACCCTGCACAAAATTGTTGATAGGAGCGATAACGATGCCTTCTTTGACGTTGTAGACTGCGTCCTGCCACACTTTGAGCCGCTTTCAAAGAGGAGAAAAACCCATAAGCCACCTGATAATACTCTCCCCCACCCACTGTCCATTTACCTCTTTCCTCAAAATCCGCCTCTAATCCTGGATCATCTGCGATGTCTGCAGGCTTACCGGTTTTTACATTTAATCGTTTCCACACTATTGTGCATGTTTCTATTTTTAAAAATAAAATATATCATTTTATTTCTGTTTCGTCGTAATTTATCATTTTAATGATGATTATTTGTACATCCATTATTAAGTATTCGAACATTTAGGTTAATTCGTCGTTTTCTGTCATTATTTTTTAATAATGTGCCATTTAAAGATGACACACACGCATTAGGTGAACACTGATGAATGTAAAAACTGATAATAAAGAGTAATGATTTTAATATTTACTAAATTTTGAACTATTTTTTTCTTTCAAAACGCTTTTTTATTGTTATATCTCCCGTTTCCACGATATCATGGATCAACTACGACGAAAAAGAAATAAAAGAATATAGTTCATATTCAAACTAGGCACATGCGCAATGGGGTGGAAACGATTGACTGTAAAAACCGGTACCTGCAGCAGCACGCAAACGGAAATCGGTTGATGACATGCGGGACCATTCATGGACCGCTATGTCTGAACAAAAACCAATTCCTTCTGACTGAATTGATATAGGCACAGGATCCCTTGAAAATGTGACCACAACCTCCAGTATTCTACTGCAACCTGAACGCCTAGGCTAATTTGGAGCCGAGTTTGATCCCACTTTGTCAATCCATTGGCATCTAGCAAGCATTTTACAGAGGATTGCGAAAAAACAAGCATTATGTGAGTCAAGGACGTCTGTTTCCTTACAGATACGTCTGATAAAATTAAACAGAACGCTGTGATCGATGATTAGCATAGGGCGAAGGAGCGAAGGCCTTTTATAATTATGGAAATCGCGTTTGTAAAGTCCTTTCACTCGACCAATCCCTAAGCTGTAAAGCTCAGTTTTATACCTGATATGGAGACACCTTTAAGTCTCCTTTCTGCAAAATCTTACCCACCTGATGCATCCAGAGAACCGAGAGAGAACACTGTAATGGAAATTGCTCCCTGTCAGACAGTACCATCGAGTGCAAATCTTGTTGTACCGATACCAATGCCTGAGCGATAGTCTAATGCGATGGGTAATTCAGAGTATACGTTCCCTACCTTATGGCACCATGTGTAAAAAATACTGGACCGTAATTAACATCAGAGAGGCTGATATGAAGTAATTCCCTTAAGATAACCCGATTCCCAAACCTTTAGAACGTACTGAAGTATTGGATGACATGTGGTGTAAACCACCGATAATAAAACCAAAAATCACCGTCAGGGGGCAGAGCTGCAGTTTACTCTTACAAGTAACCTTGATCCATCAGACTTCAAAATTTGGCGCGGGTTGTCGAATATCTAAATCGGTTAACCAGATGTGTCATGTCGGAGTCGCATATAAGGCTTACACAAAGCCGATGATGAGCATTCTAGCGCAGTACCATTCGGCTAAAACGCATGACATGATGATTGATAATATTCCTGAAAATCAGACGGAAAATACTCAATTCTGGTTTGTTTCAGCACAGATACCAAATGCACTAACTTCACTGGGATTAATGTAGATGAGCGCATACTTAATCACCGTGATGAGCTAATGCCAGCTCATAGCCATAAGCCGCGAATGGATCTCCTTGATGAGCCAATCCCGGTTTTTTAGGATGACCGAACGTTTGTTCATCAAGGTAAGCTGATAATTGCCTATTTTGATGACGCAAGGGCTGCTCATCATGATGAGCGAATTCCAGCTCAAAGATAAACCGTCAGTGGATCTCCTTAATGACACGATTTTGGCTTATCATGATGACCGTATGCCTGCTCACAATGATGAACAAGTGTATACTCATCACGAGGAACGAATGTCAAGCTGATAAGGTCAGATCACAACTGAGCTCCTTAATGAACCAACACCGTCTTTCAAGATGACCGAATACCTTCTCATCAGGATGAGCTCATCCTCGCTACCGAGCAAAGGCTGACGCATTCAAATCCTTAGATTAGTGCTAACGACTCCAATTGTGAGATGTTTCCAACAATTCTAAAAGTATTTCGAACTTGCGACTACTTAAACAGTGCACCAAGCCGACCATTTTTTCAACGTTTTTAGTGGACACCCGGGCCTACGTCTTGACGAAAACAGAGACCCACGATTCATCTGTGAAGGCGGTCAAAAATCACGCTTTCCTGAAGAGTTATGTAAATGCGGATTTGCATAGTGGTTTTCTCACGGCAAAGCCATTAGCGTGGCTATACAAGTGCACTAGGGAGCTGATGCCCGTTCATTCACTTGAGAGAGGCCCTATTACTCTAGGGAAGAATACAGCTGCCGAATCCAAACGAATGAAGCAGTAACCAACTACTCTAAAGAGTATTTGAAAAACGTCAGAGAACGAAAGCCAGAACAGCTATAGTTGGCCCAGCATCAAGCCCTAACTTTTAAACGAATAGGAAGCACTCGTTGTTTGGATACTTTGCCAAAGTAATTATCCACCTAGCGAAAATGGACACGACCGACCGGGCTAAACAAGAGTCCTCCAAAACCGACATGAACACTCAGTTCGGCCCAGTTGAAATCAACGGAGCTCAGGCTGATTGTTGGTTAAGGATTTCACCCATTCACGGTCATACAGCATATAAAGGCGCACAATTCACATCCAACCACCCTTCCAAGAAGTCAATCGAGAGGCCACTAACAGGTTACTGGTAGAAATGGCCAACGGAGACCACAGGCTGCGATTTTTATAACAAGTCGCTTGAATCGTCAGAAAGTCTTGACAACCTAATGACCCATTAAGCGACTTAACGGGATTAAAACATAGGGCGAGTCCTCTCCGTCACAGCTTATCTCACTCTATCGATAGCGTGAGCCAAGGCGGCTTGATCCTAAAGATGAGTTACCAAACGAGTAGGCTATTTTCTAATCTAGACTCAAAAATGAATGCCAACGGCTACCCCAGCCAGGAAAACGACCTAGTCGAGTTAACACTCAATTCGACAGCCCCCTAAGCCAAGATGAGTCGGCCGTCAGTCGCATGGCGACTCAATCAAGGACAACATCAGGAATCCACAGCCAGCAGCTGATATATGAGCTGCCAACATCGGTTATGGAGTCCTGTCACGCGATAGGGCACCGAAGCTCGACTCGCAGATAGACACAGCTCTGAATTCAGGACTGACCAGTGCTAACCTAGGATCAATTCAGCATTCGCCCTTCTTTCAGCCAGGTGTAGGCTACCAAGCTGGACACAACCAAGTGGGCAGCGAAGGCCCGAATAATGAACCATCGACCACTGAACATCTCTTGTTATTGAACAATTAACAACTCTTCAGTGGTCGTCAGTTCTTGCAACAGCCTGGAATCATAACATTCGCCACATCGCTGCATACTCAGCCACCATCAAGCATCCAAGAGCCGACACCTAAACGGGCGAGAATTTTTTTGTCCGTTCCGGCTTTGGAGGACGATGTAGAAAGGCCTTTGAGAAATCCAAGTGAATCCTCTATATCGTCATCTCAGACGATGAAGCTCAGGATTGTAGGATCTGAGCCTACCCATCTAGCCACCAAGCCTGTTCAACAGTCCCTTCCGCATGTCATGCGCCAACCACAACAGCACACAGGCAACTTCTCACTGGCGAATGGACCTGGTTTACAAGTTGATGCACGGGTCGACGGTGGGTCATTGGATCAAACCAAGGTGTTGGGCGTCCTATTGGTCATCTTGGGCCCAACAGGTGCCTTGAGCTTAGCCGCCATGAACCTACGCTACGATAGGTCATAGCAGCTAAGGCTTCGCACCACTAGATAGGCCCAATCGCAGGAGCCTGCACATGCTAGCCAGAGCAGTCAACTGACCATAAGCAGACCGTTGCGTAGAGAACTCGAATCTTCAAGTTCACATGGCCCCCGCCAAGCGGATCGGTCACTGGCAACGAGGGCCTCTGGTAGTTGCCATACCAGAGGAATGACCAACGGGAACACGGAACAGCCAGGACGAGGACAGGTACACAGGCCCATACCTGCTGTAGCTGCGACGAACAGCGGCGTGGACAACGCCCCCGAAGATCTCGTGTCCACCAAGAGCCCAGCAGAGAGAGGGCAGCAGCCGCCAAGTAGCTGCCGTGGCCGAGTGCGACCCACCATCTGGCCATCAAACACGCAATCAAGATGACGTGGTATGGATCCCCATACCATGATCGACCATGGCCAGCTGCCCCCTCCCGAACAACTCGGCACCGAAGGGTAACAGCCCTCGGTAAGCAAGGTCCGAGGGTTATCTGGATTAATATACTCCCTAAATTAGCTTTATTAATTAATTTTATCCTGATCTTTACACAACGGAAAGATTCAGAAATTTAATCATTTACTTATTAAAGTTGAAAAATATAACGATAAATTTGAATGTCCATATGATAAAATCGGAACAGAAATCGATGTATATTCAGAGATATTTTTACTAACTATTTAAAAATTTGTTTTGCTGAATTATTGTGAGATAAGAAATATTATTAAAAATGTGAATATCGTAATTAGTTTTTAATAATGAGAATATTTGTTTTTTCAGATACCGCTATTTGAAAAGTTTGACACATCATATTTTGACAAACTACATTCAAGGATTTTATTGAAAATAATTATTTCCAGATCCAAAAGATTCCTTTCTTTACACCTGAAAATTACAAAATTTGCCAGGTTTCAATAAGAGGATATGTAATTCAAATAGAAGCCTCGGAAGGTCTCGAGATCTCGCATTGATAAGATTTGCTCTCTTAGGTGGGTAACGAGGTTTAGTTGGAAGGCAGATATGACGTTTGCAGTCATATTCTAACCAATTATATGTTAAATGACTTATTTTACAGAAATAATTTTTTTTATAAGGATTTTGAGCACATTTTTATGTAAAACATTTTTGACATCTGTCTTGAGGCGGCCTATAATCAGAAATATTTAAAAAGTTCTTTCCCTGAGAGTCAAACCGATAAATGATAAATTTTGTAACTCACTCAAATATTCTTATTGTTTAAGTCTAAATCTTAAACTAGTTCATTTGTTAAAAAGTTAGCATTCAGAACAAAAATTAGAATGAAATAAAATTATAAAGTTGAAAAATATGAAAAGTTTCAGTTTTTACTTAATACACATATATTACAAAGATTTTTGTTTGATCGACATGAATACAAGCCCCAAAGAATAAAATCAACGAAGTACATCATCAGATTTGGTGTAATCACAGTAATAATAACAGAAAATGCTCGTTTATTTGGTATTTATACACATAGACACACGTCTAGGATTTGTTATACGAAGCTAATGTTGATTTATTCGGTTCTGCTATTTCCATATTACTGTAATTGCGAATATTCCGAGCGAATCATCACTCACGATGAAGAGCTTTTGAAAACTGTGAAGCGCGAACAGGATTTTAATGGGAAAAAGATCAAAACTTGGGTGGTATTTCGTAACCATTATCCAGTTTACAGCACTTGAGAGCCAAAACCATGATGAGTTTAAAATGTGTTATGACCCGACATATCACATTGTCTACGTCTTTATAACATAAGGCATTGCTACCCATGCCATGTATCAGTTTATATGATTGAACTACAAAACCATAACGTTTCGCGACTATTACATGCCAATAAATCGCATACGGGTTCAGTAACACACCATATTTGCAAATCTGGAGTTATGTTAATCGTCTATGATGAAGAGCCAGGGGTATGGTCAAGATTTCACCACGATAAGACAATGTTTTATGATGCCGTAGGGATCGTCGTAAAATTCATAACTAGTGATTATACTCCACACGATTTTGCGCTGTTAACTGATGATAATACAGTGCGTCACATCATAACGTTTAGCTACATTACCTTGATAAATCACAGGAAAGATGGGTTAAGATTCGAAATGATTGTTCAAAACCGCATTGGTAACACTGAATTAACTAAGGCTCAAAACAGGATTATGTTTCATTCGTAGATTACATGATAATCAATAGATACTGAAGACAGACATGCTTCTTTGAAATTTTGGGATTCTACATCGAAAACAGTGTCTGATCTGTTGCAACGCGTGGTAAACTATGGCTCATCGGATAGCTTATTTTGGGCATTTGTGAAGGTTTCGCTCTTAATACCCAGACAAACAACTATAATACGTTGCAATTTCTAGTAAATAACCAATATAAGGATGCCTATTTTGGCGATATCTACGTATTTCGTGGCTAATATTAGATCGATGACATCACAAACGTGTCTGTTCAGAATCAGATGATATTGGTAAGGCTGATAGAAGAGAAAAAAAGTACCGTATCAGTCTGGATATCTGATATTAATGATCTTAAATTTACCAAGATATCCAGTTTGATGCTGGGCGTAGATACAGATGGTTATAAGACCTCTTATGGCTATATCAAAATTGACTACAATTTTTATTGTATTGAAAAAATGCCTGGATTGATTTTCATTTCTCAAGCATCAGATAGGGATGGAATAAAACAAAAACTGACAACTGTCTCGTATAATTACGGCAATACATTCGTGCCCATCAAATACAAGCCACGCATGGGTCATTGCGAATGGGTAACTTTGACAAATAATTAAGCCTAAATGCAAAATTTTCATTTATTCAAATGTAAATACATGGAAAATGCTAGTAGAACCTATTGGAAATGACATGATGTTTATGTCCGCAATTTGTATTTTTTTAATAATATTAGGCAGTCTAAAATGGGATGGACAGCCAGAAATTATTAAACATATGATATCTGACGATGGTGGGTACAGTTGGTTTGATGTATTATTTGATTCTTTCAGACAATTATTCCATTCTCTCATTTGTCAGGCATGAACGACGGTGAGTCTTAGTAGGTGCAGCTCACAAACTCTTGTATAAAAACAATAAACCCAGCTTCAGCTTAGATAGAGGCCAAAATTGGAATGAATTAACGTTCAATCCTTCAAATTATACCACAAAATATATGTTAGAAGGCAACGGTCCTACCAGGTTTAAATTTTTCGCACTTACATAATCAAAGAATAAAGCCGGATATGATATGATGATCGTTGACTTTTCGGATATATTTCGTAAGATATATCCTAAATCAAGAACAAAAATGCGATTCAAGTGACTACCAAATAATTACTCCTGGACGGGAAATATTCAGTTCATGTTTTCATGGAGGAGAAGGGTATGCTTACACAAAAACGTCGTCCAAAATCTGCGAAAGCGTTATTTCAGATCTTCCTAAAATAATACCAAAGCCATGTATCTGCACACCCGAAGATTATCGATGGTAAGACAAATAATCATCATCAATTTTTATACTTATGCCTCGATACAGAGAGTAATTTGATCTCAGATTTCTCATGGGTCAAATTAACTTTCCATTTAGCACAGATGATAAATTATTTGATAAATTATTTAAATCATCATCTCTCGCACTGAAAAAACCGTTATATTTAGAGTCACTAAAACCAGTTTGACTGAAATAGCGTGTTTGATGAGTTTTTTGCTGCAAAATTCTATATTCTTTTTTACTAACATTTATTAAAAAATGGGCACAGGGTACCATGTATAATTACGATAGAAGGTTATATCAACATATGGAACTGTTCTGTACAAATCAGGAAACCCTTATACTGGCATCGACGATCATATTCGTTTTATTGCGCATAGTTCTAAACTCTCAATCTGGTTTTGTTAGTATATTGTTATGTAATTTTATCAGAAATCTTCCATTCTTTTCAGTAATATTTTTCAATTTTTACTCATCACATTTATGAGTAAACAAAAATATACCAAACTGTTTTTTGTTTCATGTTACCTTATTCGAGCTTTCAAACATTCAAAGGGAATGTTTACATTAGATATTTTATACACATCCATATAATTGTGTTGGAATCACAATGTCTGTCTGTGAAAATAAAAACACGCACAGAATCAACATGATTTATTTATATAAGGAAACACTGCTTTAAAACACGCATATCAATGAATATCCTATTTATTTCTTATCATACATAAAAAATTACAAAACATATTTTTGTAGCACCAAAAGATATGGAATTCATAATCTATAATGCTGTAAGTCGATTAGGTTGCCTTGATTAGTGATTAAAATATTAAAAAATACCTTTTCTTTGCAGATTGTATGTGTATACAAAATTAGGTGACTCGATACACATCAGCTACTGTTTTTTGCTCATGAATGCAAAGTGTACATTCCTAATGGTGCTTTCAACCTGTTTATTCACATCCATATCATAACTCTGCGAACAGTAGATTTTAAAAACTTCAAAACGATTTTGATTATAATTTATAATGTATGACACAAAGAAAGTTGACGTCGTGAAAAGTCGTACCACTTACGTCAATCAATTTCTATATTTTGAAACCTAACGCTTTCACCTCAATATTTAACCCTTCAAAACAGTCGTTGATATAATCAATAATTTTTAACAAACGTGTAACTCAAAAATACTTACTGCTATCATTGCTCAAAATTGCTGATGGCTGATTCTAGCATACAAAAATAACCATATAATCTTGAATATTTATCTTTCAAACCAATAAAACGTGTTATTCATTTATAAATGCACTGATATTCTTTGAAGTTTTGAGACATTTTGATGATTCATTGATATCGTAGGATTGATTGTATCTCATTTTTGTAGTAAAATCCGCTATTGTCGTACTCGTAAAACAGAATTTCTTATAAATGGAGATAGTTTGTACACATAGAAATTGTAGTATTCATTTTTAAACGAAAATGACCCAAATATCATTTACAACCCATTTTATTAAAGATATTTTGTATAACTAGTTAATATCTATCAGTGATGTAAAATATAACTCGTAATCATCAAAATAATTGTTTATCAATAAATAAAACTAATTTTAGTCAAACTGGATATAGTTTCTTTCACGGAAAATGCTTTATGCCTTCTCAGAATTCGACTCACAAACATGCTCATGATTGTGATAATCCATCTGAGTTTGTCGTGTCTCAAATCAAGTAATGGTTTCGATTTTCAGACCCAAAATGTTCGTGGACAATATTTGTATTGAAAATCAAGCAATGAAAGAAGAGATAGAAATTTGTAGATATCACAGTTAGGACCTGTTTTATTCAGAAAATCATCCTACGATATCATTATTCACAAGAGGAAAATTGATGTTCGTTGATCTCCATTCAGCCGATAAAATACCAACGATATTTTCTTCAGAATTTCAACTACATGAGAAAATTTATAGTTTTAAATTTGATAAATTTAAAAAATGCATGTATCTTCTAGTCAAAGAAGGGATCATGCGCAAATGTTACGGATCAACAATGGAATTGAATCGATCGCGCCTCTTAATCATACACGATCATAAAATTAAAGGCATGGATCTTGACCCATCTAACCATTATTTATTTTATCATGATACACATATAATGACTGTGACGAATCTAAAGAACCTGGTGAAACGTACAATTTACAGAACGTCTGATTCGATTTATTTTATGAAATTGGATATGGTGGAACAGTTAGTCATTTTATAACCAGACATATTTACGTGTCCTGCATAACGACAGACACAGATGTTGATTTTAAAGTTTTGACAGTGTTCGGTGAAGAAAGAATGTCGTTTGGTGTCGGGACAATTATTCAAGAAATATTTTATACTGGCGAAATGTACATGATTTATACCTACGAGGGAGTGTTCCAATACGCGCATGGATTCAAAGAATTAGAGAAAGTAAATCGTGATGTACATAGATTGACAATCCAGATCATGAGTTACAATATCTTCGGGTTAACTCTCGCGATCAATTCGTTACAACGATTGGATACAGCTATTTGAACTTCTTCATCTTATTGAAACATATTTATATCGGCAACGTGGAGGGAGGAATAGATTATCGTAAGAAAATTTACAATTTATTTCTAATGACAGTAAATATCACAATATAGGGAAAAACTCTTGGCGAAACATCTCTGATAATTCCAAGGATGTTTCGAACAGCTATTCGTTTGTGATGTTCTTAGTATCTAATGATTTAAAATTCCTATCGGATCCATCATAGACTATCCTCATTATACAGATTCAGCATCCTCCTATGTCTCAAATTCATCATCATAGCTCAGTTCATCATCCTTTATTTATCATTTCAATATCAACCTAGTGAATGTTCTTTTTTGAGTATGCCTGAATGGTTCTGATGTGATATTTCTTGTTCATGTTCACCAATCGTCAAACGAATCAGATAAATCGGATGTAAGAAAATTATAGATTTCTCCCAAATTATCTTTTTAATCATTTGCAACAGTGAGTATAACCACACGCACTAGTGGCTACTATTTTTCCATCAAATTACACATTCATCCCATGCATGACAATATTAAAATATTTTGTATGTTCATTTTGATAAATTATTCTTTTTACGCATGTGCTGAAACAGAATTTATTTTTACCGAAATTGACTAGAACAGATTTAAATATTCAAAAAATCAAAAAATATTGACAAATTTTAAAATTATTACTGACAGCATTATACGTCCAAAATTTCCGAATTTCCGATGATGGCATTCAAATATTCTGACATTTAATTTATTATAAAAAGTAAATTTTAGATAGATTCTGTTCTATTTATCAAAATCTAATCTCAGTAAACGACAGCACATATTCCACTATTGAATCTGAATGAATATTCGCACAACTCTAAGAGGTAGAATCGATATGAATATAAATTTACTTCTTAACACACATCGGAAAATTCGAATGCGGGCTTCAGAAAGTTGGCCATTTTGGACGGAAAATGTTGTAATTCTTTTAAAATTATTTCTATTGCTGGCAATCCCACCAATGATTTTACTTGTAGTTTTTTGATTTGTCTTTAAAATTAGTTAATAAACGTTCAAAATTTACCTCATTGCCCTCTGAATAAATTCCTTAGCCATGTATATATTTGAAAAGAATTAAGATGTGTTTTAAAAGTTTTATGATCGGGAACATTTCATCATCATTAATTCCTCACCTCTAAAAACTTATAAGAGATCTGTATTGACCTCTAATATAAAAGTTTGTTCTTTGTAGGAATTAGGTTCAGACTTTCGGTAAATTCTCATATTTATATATAGAGCTTGAATTGTCAAAATATATAATATCAACTTCATATTTGTCAGAAGTGATGATTTGCTTCAAAATGTAGAGTACATATCAAATTTTGTGAAATCTCAGATATCCAAATCGCAACAAAACTCTATTTAATGATTTTAAAAATCACAATTTTGATCGTACCCCAAAAAGAATTTGTTGTGTTTTGGGATCAGTGAGATATAGATTTAAATTTAAGTTAATATGCGTCACACGTTTACAGCAAAAATTGAGGAATCATCATTATTTCTGTCAATATTTGCCATCACAAATTATTTGACTTTTTCGATAGAATATCCTTGAATATTTAGAGAGGGTGCAAATAATGTCGTGAAGTTTTTGGTCAAAGAAGTCATTCGAAAGTTATATTCTTGTTGAGATCTGATGGGAATAAAAAATGGATATTGATGGGTGACTGCTCGAACAATAAATGTAAATTTTTAATTAATAATTAAAGACTGGTTTTTATCGCACGTTTAGAGGAATATAAATAAGTCAGTCTAACTGTCAACCTTATCTCTAAGAATATAAAAAGCAAAATAAAATCATCTTCACCGCAAAAATTAAATACAAATTAGTAATGAAATTAAATATTTTTACGTAGATAGATGAAAAACACGTAGACATAATGAATATACATGCTTTTGAATAAATCGTTTTCAACCGATATTCTTCACATGATATATGGAAAATGAATATATTTTTGACTGTCAGATATGAATGAATTGAGGAAGTCTCAGATTATAAATTAATTTTTGAAATTTAATCTTCTAAATTAAATATTGGAGACAGAGAGGAAAATCATTGATCAAATACAGTCAACTTCAGTTAAGTTCACAGCCTAAGGACCGGAAAAAAGCGTGTGTTTAATTTAAGTGGGAGCTTAACTAGAATGCAGTTTACCAGGCTGGACTCTAGTCATGTTCAAATTTCAACAATAGACCTTTTTGATATTCTGTTATTTGACTGTAAAGTGGTAAATATAGGCACGCAATAGTTTAAATCAACATATATTTTACATTTTTGATTCAGATATTATTTTCAACTAATCTCGGCTTAGTTCTATTACATGTTTCTGTTTAAAAATTCATTGTATTTAGCATTGCCGCAAGCCTGCCGATTTTCGCACTGTGAGTATTTTTGCTTTCCCGTCACTGAAGAGAAGTTTGTTTGTGGTTGTCCTGATGGGATGAAACTCATCCCAGAAACACAAAAATGCCAGTGTTCGGATGGAGGCGACAAGTGTCAAGGTTCTGAACATATTAATAACAGTTTGCCGTATTGATGAATTTCAATGCAAAAATCAACAATGTATGCCGAAGATGGTTGTGTGTAACGGTATCGATGAGTGTGGGGATGGGTCTGATGAACTTGGCTGTGTTATAGGTAACGAAAATGCTTAAAGTAGTTTGTAAGGATATTGAAATTTCGTGCGCGAAGGATAGGAAGTGTTTGACTAGAAATCTGATTTGTAATGGAGTTGACGACTGTTCTGATGGATCTGATGAAGTGGAATGCATGAAACGTATCATATGATTCAATCAGTAACTCCTACTTGCAAAAAAAACGAATTCATGTGCTTGAATGATCGTTGTATTCCTGAAGAAAAAGTCTGCAATACCGATAATGATTGTGGGCATTGGAGCGACGAAAAAAGATGTCTTGGTAAAATGTTAAATTTAATGTCAGAGAAAAAATGCGCGGCTTTTGGTGGCTTTTGCGATGACGGTACATGCATTCCCCGTCACCAAATATGTGATGATGTGTTCAATTGCTTAGATTTTAGCGATGAAGGAGCATGTAAATTTTAGTTAAGATTCAGGTAACCCACGAGTATTTATCGATGCGAATGTGCAATGCTTGATAACTTGCGATAATGAAATGTTTGCCTTACAAAAAAATATGTGATCATATAACAGATTGTCAGGACCAATCTGACGAAATATCATGCGGTATGATTTTTTACATATTTACCTTCTCTGTTTCTTTTATAATAACGAAAACTGAAGAGTCAAACAAATTTGTGATTAAATCATTTTCCGTTAATTTTCTAAATTCGGTCAGGACATTCAAATGTTCTTATGTGCTTTTATGATGATACCTTTATAAAAATTTATTTTAAGTTCTACTTTTCTTTTAGGATCTTGACAATACATGTAATTAGATCCATGAGTGGAATACGCGCAGTCGTCGAATGACATTTGATTTTCCATAACAGAAACAATAATTCGAAAATTTATCGTCTACGTTGTGTGAAAAACATTTTAGGAACTTTTGAATATTCCCCACAAATAGTATGGAAAATAACATGTAATCGTAAAGTGTATTGCAAAATAGAATTTTCTTACAAGTGTTTCTAGAGAATTTTATAAAGGCACAAATGCCCAATCTGTAAACATATTTGACCGTTTCACCATGTGATTATTATCGAATCGCGCTCTAGTTGCATCAGAAGACACTACTCAAAATCAATTTTAATTTTGACAGTGTCATCTTTCAGGATCAATGTGAGTTTTTTTGATTTTTTTAATGACCAGATTAACTAATTTAACTATGCCGATATCAACGATGTCATTCGAAATTCTACCACTAAGGTGAATGCTCAAACTTTTTCATCTAATCATTTTAACATCACAAATATAACCATGGGATTAATTGAGTCACTGTGGGCAAGATTAAACATACAGTTGTGTTAAAAAATGTTATTTAAATGGTGAATAAAATGGGAAATTCCACAAATATATTAATTATAAATTTTTAATTTAATTTTTGAATGTATATAATTATCACAGGTTTCAAAATGACATGCCCGATATCCAAGCAAAAACGTTGCAAAGATGAAGAGTCGTGTTATGACGAGTCTCAAAAATGCGATGGTTTCAATGATTGTTCAGATGGAAGCGACGAAAAAATTTGTCCAAGTCCATTCATGCGTTATTTAGGCACCACGCGATGCATTGGCAATGAATATTTAACTTGTGATAAAGATTATAGAATTTGTATCTCAAGAGTGTGTAATGGGTTCAAAGATTGTGATGACGGATCAGACGAGGGTCCTACATGCAATATGACAATACAAAATTCAGACAACATTGCTTATATTAAAAATATCTCCATAGACATCAGGCTCCATGGAATAGTATATTTCTCTTGGATTCACGGGCAGTCATCAGGCCAATTCGATGTGACCATACAAGATGTGTATTATTATTCTCATTTTAAGAGATAAAAACAGTACACTTCGAATGGAAGTGTCAAGAAATGAAGTTGAAATCGATATACATGTAAACTGCGGCAGATATTTGATCATGGTTCATTTTAAAGACAAGCTGATTAAATACCGCCAATACGTTTATGTTGAACAAATTACCGAATTTAACCCCGACCACCTTGAATATGATTTTAGTCGAAAAGTTTTAAAATGGAAAGCTAATATACCACCCTGTCTGTCACTTTTATTTTATGTAATCATACACCTAAATTTAGATCGAATGTTATCGTGGCAAAAATTTAGTCGCTCGCAATTTTTCAGATATAAATTTCCTGAAACAAGATCTAAAACCAGGGGATGTTTGTAGGGTATAGGTCAATTTGAATAGGTATCCATGTGTCCGAAATCTGTTTTTAATATCTCATGCAGTCCCTTCTCGAAAGATGTAATTATTGAGGAACTTTTAACGTTGAAAATGAATTGGATAATTTCAATTTCTATCACCACAATCGTCATTATATTCATGATCATATTGTTCATTTGTCGAAAATACTTCCTTATAAAATCATTTGAACAACTCACTTTTCGAAATGTTACTTTTATATCACTTTTAAAAAAGGAAAACACAACAGGTATAATTTATTTTTGATAAGTGTTGCATAAAACGCAATCGACAGACCCGAAGGAATAATTCTCTTAAAAATATCAGTTTTGTTAATTTAACATAAATTTTACATTATATTAAACTTCTATATTATTTTAAGTCGTATTTTAGCTTATTGCGCATGAACAAAAAAATGGATTCAACACTTAAAAACCAAAAAACTTTTGAAATTTTTAGAGCCAAAAACACATGAAGCACCAACTTTAAATCATCATTCCCACTTCAGAAACTTGATACGTGTAACTTATTTTTTAGTTAAACCATTGGCGGTTCACGATGTCAGATTTTGTGATGTAGACATTCAAAAGTTCGAACGAATGTTATTATTATCTTACGAAAGTTAATAATAAATGATAGAGAGATTACTGCTGTTAGACTCAGGCCAGTCTTAGTAAACGACTGCTCATATTAGACACGAAAGTCTAACGGCATATTTTCAACGCCCTAAAAGATAGTATTTTTATGAAATTTCATCTACCTTTTTATCATAAAACTTCATATAAAACACTTTTGAATGTCCATATTGTATAGTCGGATACCTTGAACGGGAAATGGTATAGCGAGAGTCTATTTTTTACGTAATCAGTCAGCTAGATTGCATCGAGGTAATTTGACATACTAATAAGGTTAAATGAGAATGTTAGCGATAAGTAAAAATCATCAGACACTCCCACGTGAATGACTAAATAATTGATTTCAGATAGTACACACACTAAGAAAACGTCTACAGAGGCTGAGTCAGTCATAATACAATGTTCCTAAATTTACAAAGTAGATCAGCCATTTATGAGTTTTGTACAATTAATTTTGTTCTCATCTATGAGGCGGCTAATAATGATTCTGTAATAGTGTCGATTCGGGTAGACTATAGTTTACGTGATTTTTATGCGCAAGTCCGGAAACTGCGGCGTGAAAATGATGAATTTCAAGACTTTTCAAAACATGGCTGCAAATATCGATCTTTCGATCGCATTTTTGAGGAATGTTGGAATTATTCCAGGTTCTCTTGAATGTGAGGCGTGCTGTCTGCAAATGGCACAAAACAAAAGAGCGGATATTTCTGATCAGGTATCAAGTTTGTTATTTTATTAAATAAAATACAGAATAATGTTTTAGGTTAATTTCGTCTGTATAAATTGCAAAAAAAGAAAATCTATACGAACAGGTACCTAGTAGGCGCTAATGATAAGGAACTATTGTTGAAAAGTCCAATACGCCCCTGACTACATTTATGTGGGTCATCAGAATGTGGGCATATAACCAAATTTGAATTGGCACATTTTTGTCAATTTCCCCAAGCACCTCAGCAAAATGGACAAAATTTTTTAGAAAAGTTATTTATACCTAATGTTAGATTTGTTCTTGGAAAATATCAACGCTTGATTTGAAGTTGGGTGGGCCAGGAAGAATAGTACAGATTGATGAATCTGTAATATCAAGGGCCATGCGTAACAGAGGTGTTATAAATATTATTTTAGGCCACGATTTATTAAGACGTCCACGTTGGGTACTGGGAATGTACGATGCAACGTCAAAAGTAAATTTTTAACCCTAAATTTAGATTGGAATTGTTATCAGCATTCCCAATCGTAAAGCACAAACCATTACCGATTTGATAATGAGGTACTGCGTTTAATTTAAATTATAGACATGTTTCTGGTGGATCTATAATCCACACAGATGGATTTTCCTCCTACAAAGGTTAGGATTTATTTAACATCAGGTTTAGAAGAATTACAAATCGACCCCCCATATTTTCACCAATCAGAAAATCATAAATTATTTTTCAAAGTAAGCATTTATTGTTCAATTAGGACCCATTGACGGGAGCCCATACCAACAACGTTGAGGCGTATTGGGCAGCCATAAAAAAATCTTTTAAGAGAGGGGGTCAAACGAGGAGATCACTCCTTCAATCAAAAATAGGTAATAAGTGTAAATCAATATAAGATGAAAAAATGTGGCGTGAGCGCTTCGCAAAAACGCCAGAAGAAGCATTTCAAAATATTCTGAGTCAAAACTCCGAATTCTCGAATTTAAATAAATAACATAGTTTATCTGTTTATTTTAAATAAATTTTATATATCAGTCGTGTTCTCGGAAATTTTTCGTTATGACAAAAACAATTGTTTCTAGGGGTGTTAAAATTATCAAAATATTGTTAAATACAAAGTGTAGAAATGGTCCCTAATTTCTTAAAAATTTGAAGATATGTATTGCACAAAAATATTATACGGACACGATATTAGATCATATTTCAACAAAAAAATAAAGTAATGTTTATCACAAAAGCTTAATGTTAATAAGAAATTATAAATAAACTATGGCCATTTTGTGCCGCTTCAAGCACGCGCATAAAAATCACGTAAACTATAGTCTACCCGTCGATTCTTATTCAAATCTATGAATATTATCATGTTGGCTAATATTTTGATCGATTTTACAAATTTCACCGAATCATCCATTATCAGTTGTGTGGGTTTAGAGATGTTTCATTTGTTATACGAGAATCATGATTTTCAAAGGCGGTTTTTGATGTAACATCTTTAAATGGAGATATAAATTCCATGATACTTCTTTAAATTTTAGACTGGTATAAATATATTTTGTGATGTGGTAATCACAACAAACACGCACGCGCAAAGAGTTTGAATATATTTTCTGCAATTTTATCAAATCTGAAATCAAAAGATCGTACTAGTCACATCAACGTATATTATGCATCACTCTTAATTGTCATTAAGACCATATTTTGATGAAAAACATCTTCATAAATGGATTATATCTTTTTGGTTTCCAAGTATGTACTTCTAGCTAAGGTAAACAAGATGGATGATTGAGTATAATGAGTGAACTCTTTATCACTCCCTCCAAATTCTTCTATTGGTCAAATAATTAAATGATATTTTTTAAACGATCCACACAAATTTTGTTCCATTGTAATTGTCATATTTATTGTTGAGTGTTGTATCATCAGCTCTTGTTATTTTTATTGATTTTCACAACTATAAATCTGAATAAATACAGGATTATTTCTTAGATAATTTCATTGCTCAAGAGCATGATTTAGAACCTTGTTCGTTAAAAAAGTGACGTCATGTTGTATCGTATTAGGGAATATGCCACTAAAACATAAATGATATTTTATTTGTTATTTTGAGCCAATATTAGGTTGTATTGTGATACTTTTGTGGGTATCAATAACTATTCTCTCAAACAACAAAATTGATAACATTCACTAATAAACTAATTGAGACAAACATATCTCGGCTATCGCGATTGGTGTGTCTGAGAACAATTACATACAGTATTTATTTTATCAATTGTGATTTTGTCCAAAGATCTGTAAATTAATTGATTGTTTTGAGTGCGCATGTTTATTAAATTCCAGTTTTCTTCCGATCCCATTGTCTAATTTATGGATTCGAATTAATATAAACGATCTCGAACGCTTAAGCGCAACAATTTTAATGCTATCGTTAGCAACATTTTGATAATTTGGACAAAACAGCAGAAAATGTTTTATAAAATATGAAAAGATATATCTATGAATAAACAGAACGATTCAGTGGTTGAGTACGAGTCTTCATTGGTATCATCTCTGAAACGACCAGAAACGATTATGAATGGTATAAAACTGGGATATATTAAATTAGAGATCGATAAAACTACCAGAATAGATGTTATACTGTTTTAAGAACCAGACACAATCTTAATAATACATCTTAATTACACACTCGAAAATTGATTCCATTAAGGCCGATTATGAGATATCTACCTTATTTTCTTCTCAAATTTATGTATTTTTCAATCAAACATAATACAACTGATTCAAACTGTTAATTCGAATACATTTAAGGTGTGACATACATATTGTTTATTTAGGAATAGTTTTAGCAGTTAAATAGTGGATTTAACATCAGGTGGCTGATCAAAAACATGGTAATAGATGGTCACTGTGGCATTTAGATTAGTTTGGCGCGCTAACCAGGTTTTCTAGTGAAATTGATATGATGGCAACTAGGATAAATCATATCAAGTAAACAAATGAAGACGATTCTATCTAATTTCAAGCAAAGACAAATCCTGGAACAGCAAGAAACATGGACAAGCTATAAAAAAAAGGTTTTTAAGAGCCCTTAATATGAATCTGGGCTTAGAGCGGTTGAGAACCCGACAAAAGTATTACTTTTTCTTCCACGTGGCTCGACCAGAGGTTAGGAACATTCTTAAAACGCATTTCAAAACAAAAGACTTGAAGGAGATAGCTTAACAGACATATGATAGTGTTTAGTGCTTCATTATAGAATTCAAATGTCCCCTTTTTCTGCGAAGGATGGATTTCTAGAAAATGAAAACGTCAACCAGCTAAGAAAGAGGAACCTTTTCACAGAAGTTTAAAAACAATTGCATCAGAGTGTGATTTTGTTAGTCAGATAGATGAGCACATCAGAGATAAGCATATTTTTGGCATTGAAAACGATGCTTTTAAGCAGGTTCGGTTCCACTATGCGACAGGAATGAAAAGACGCTCGCAGAAGTTCTAAAACTGGCTTAAATTCTTGACTCGACGTTGTAAAAACGTGAGGATCAGTCTGAAGTGATAAAGATTGATAAACAAAAAATCCACTCAATCTATATCTGCTAACACGCAAACATATGACAGAGAGAAAGAATGCCTTAACTGTGGCAACGAGGGACATAAAAAACCACTTGATTTACCTGCTTCAGAGGCTGAGTGTTTTAGCTGAAAGATGCGAGAAAATTTCTTCTCTGATTGTATGAAAAAAAGTTCAATCGAGGTTAATAAATTTGAACAATCTTATTCCTCTGTAGATGAATTTGATCATCATAATAATTATTCGAATATCGACTCTACACGTCTTTAAAATTTGCCAATGTTTTAATTATAACAATTTCAATAGACAATCGAGCAAGCTCGAGAAAGTAATCTATATGCTCCAGGCATTAGGTATTATCTTAATTTTGAAAAATATAGCTAAATAAAATTCAAATGATGCATAGAAATGATTCCCGATAAAAAATGTCATATTGTCCGATGCTGACATTCAAATGTTTATATTATACTTTTATTGTACAAATTAAACGATAAATTTTGTGTTAAATTTCGATGTAAGGCTAAATCTTATCTCATAAAGTGACTGCTCAGACACGACTCATTTATCAAATTTCATATTCACATGATCCTAAGAGACAGAATCGTTGTAAATTTTAATTTAGTTTACACTTTAAACGCATAGTCAGAATCTTTGAATGTTATCAATAGAAAATATGACATTTTTTAACGGGAAAATATATATTTACAAAAGCAATATTTTTCGGTTAATGCAGAATTGATAACAAGGTTTTAGTTGAAACATACGTAAAATATATTAAGAATAATGGAGGCATCCGCTATAAATAATCGGGTGTCATATACGCGCTGTCATTGTAATTTTGGAAAACGATATCTTTGAACAAGAGACCAAAAATCACAAACACGATTTATACTCTTTTGCATATAAAATATTATAAAACAATACACACATTTTGTATTGAAATATAAGCTTTGGTATTTAAGAGTTTTGCGCATGCCTGCAAATAACATAACTGTNGGGCATAACAGATTTTTTTAAATTGAAATGACGAAATTTTGAATGTTTTCAATATGATTTAATGTTCATGAATAACAAGTCTCGTGAGGCTTCGAGGTCTGATTTTGATAAAGCTTGGCTCTCGTATACGTGTTCAGAGGTTTGATCTGAATATCAGCAATAATGTTGTGGTTACATTCCACGCGCTAATAAGATAAACATGAGTTATTTGACAGAAAAATTTGAGTGTTAGTTTAAGATTTCGAACACATTTTGATGTTTAACATTTTGAAAGCCGATTTTAAAGGAGCCCTAATGATAAATATCAAAAATATCTTGTCCTTGGAGTGTAATGTTCAGATAAACTATTCGCTAATCGGCATATAGATGTTGTAATGATATTTATCAATCTTTCTGATTATTTAACTAAATTTGTTCGTTAGATGTCGGGCTTCCCAGAAAGAAATCTAATAGGGTTAATCTTTAAGGTTGTAAAATAATGGGATGTATCATTCCATACCTAATACATGACATATACAACATGTATTTTTTTTAGATCTACATCGATATAGCCACAATAAATTACAATAATTCAATTACATGATCAGATTCGGTGTAATCCAAATAATTATAATCCAAAATATATGTTTTTAGGGTATTTGAACACCTAAGAAAAGCCGAGAATTTATTATATGTATCTGCTGAGTTGTTGGTGCCTACTATTCCCATATTTATCAAACTGTGGCAACTCCGAGAGAATCATCACTCATAATGAAGAACTTTTGAAAACTGTGACTCATGAACAGGATTTTAATGGAAAAAAGATCAAAACCTGGGTGGTATTTAGTCATCAATAACCAGTATAAAGCAACAGAGAGTCAAAGCCATAACGATTTGAAGATGTGCTACGATGATACACATCACCTAGCCTATGTCTTTAGTTCCAGAATATATACGAACAGAACGCATTTATCATTGTATATGATTGAATTACAAAACCACAACATTTCACTGTTATTACATGGCGATAACACACATACTGGTATGTTGAAACACGTTATTTGCAAATCTGGAGTTTTAATTCATGTCTATCATGGAGATATAGGAATATGGTCAAGATTTCACGATGACAGGAACATGTTTTTCGATCACGTAGGGACAGTCGAAGAAGTCCTAATGAGTGATTACAATCCAGATGATTTGGCTCTGTTGACTGAAGATAATAAAGTGCGTCACGTCATAAATTGTAGCTACATTACCTGGATAAATCAAAAGAAAAATGGGTGATGATTACAAGTAATTCGTCCAAACCGCACTGGTAACACCTATTTAATCCAGGCTCAAAACAGGATTATGCTTTATTCGTAGATTACATGATAATATAGATACTGAAGGCGCGCATGTTTCATTGAAATTTTGGGATTCTAAATCGAAAACAGTCACCAATCTATTGGATCACGTATTTAAATACGGCTCATCGAAAAACATACTTTGGGTTCTTATGAAAGTTTTGATTTAAATAATCAGACGAACAATTATAATAATTTGAAATTTCGGGTGGAAAACCAATATCAGGATGGATATTTTGGTGATATCTACGTAATTGATGCCTAGTATTAGATCGCTGACGCCATAAAGGTTGTTGTACAGAATCGGATGATATTGGTAATGTTGAAAGAAGAGAAAACAAGCGCCATGTCAGTCTGGTTATCTGAAATAAATGATTTTAAATTTACGAAGATATCCAGTTTGATGTTCGCTGTGGATTTGGATCGTCAAAGTATGTTTCCACAGCCTGTGAAAATTGGCTACAACTTTAAGTTGTTTGATAAACTGCCTGGATTGATCTTCATTTCACATGAAACACACAAAGATGGAAAAATACAAAAATACACCACTCTCTCATATAACTACGGCAATACATTTGTACCCCTCAAATACAAACCACCCAAGGATCATTGCGAATGGGTAAATTTGACACAATATGCAGCCGAAATGCAAAATTTTCCTTCATTCCTCTCCCAAAACATTGGAAATGTATTTTGGACCTGCTGGGAATGACGAGATGTTGATGGTCGGAGTTTGTAATTTTTTTACTTATACTAGGTAGTCTAATAAGAGAAGGACACCCAGAAATACGTCAATTGATGATATCTTACGATGGTGGGTACAGTTGGGTTGATGTAATCCTTGATTCATTCAGACAAATATTGCTTTCTATTATTTGTCGAAAATGAACGACGGAGAAATCTTATTTGGTTCTGCACACAAATTCCTGTATATAACATCATCAACCAAGATTTAGTTTAGATAGAGGCAAAAGCTGGACAGAATTAACATTCAATCCTTCAAATTATACAACAGAGTATTTTTCGGAAGGTCAAGGTCCGACAAAGTTTAAATTTTTTGCCCTTACGATTCCTGAAAATCGAGCAGGATTTGATATGGTGATCGGTGACCTTTCGGATTTAATTCGTATGAGATATTTCAAATCTAGAACACAAGTGTGATTTAAGTGACTACCAAATAATTACACCTGGCCGAGAATTATTTAATTCGTGTTTTCATGGAGGCGAAGGGTTTGTTTACACAAAAACATCAAACAAAATCTGCGAAAGCGTGATTTCTGAACTTCCTCAAATTCAATCAAAACCATGCATCTGCACACCCGAGGATTATCGATGGTAAGTTAAATAATCGTTATTCCTTTTTATATATGCCTTTATACTGGAAAGTTACTTTACTGCAATTCAGAATAATTGGGATTAAATTGGCTTTTAATACCATATATAAAATTCTCTAAATTATTATCTTCCCATACACTGAATAAACCGTAGTGTTTGGTGCTACTAAAACCATGCGCACAAACTGACATAGAGTGGGATGAATGTTGTTCTCAAAAATGGTAATCTTACCTATATTAAAATTTATTTCAAACAAAGAAAATTGGTTAAGGGTTTAGTTCCTAAAGGTAGATTGTATCAAATTGATGTGATCGGTTTATCTTAAGAGAAAACAGTAATTGGCTACTGTCGTCTTTATTCGTGTACATACGCGTTTTCAGATAGAAATTAAATTTCTGATGGGCATGTTTTGATATTTTTAAACACCGATATTCCATTAATTTTTCTACTAAGATGTAGAATTTTGCTACCTGTATTTATGAATAACCATGCAAATCTCATATGTTTTGTTGTTGAAATTTTGATAAATGTTAAGAATGTCCTTTTTTCTCGAGGGTATATAAATTAGATATCTCAGAAACGGTAATTGTATGAATTTTGGGGTTTTGTAAATCTAAAATTGTTCTGAAGATAACCTAGAAGATCCTTGAAGTTTTCGAGGCACGTAATCAACTCCTAAACTCAATCATAAATTCAAATGATTCGTCAAGAATCATTCATATTGAATAATATATAAAAAATGGTATAAATACGGAAGATATTCTTAGTTAATACACGTTAAAATGGGATTTAATGTTCATGATTACACGAGAAAGTATTTTCAAATATTTTTGCGATATGCCAGAAGATTAATCCGGTCACGAGATGACAAACAAGCCACCTTTGCGGCCTATTAAACGATTCCGACCAGTTTAATGGCGGGTTTGAACATGCTTTATCGCACCAATGTCAGAATTTCGGGAATGGTTAAGGTTAATATATTGAAATTAGATTTTGAGTTAAATCTTAAAATGTATGACATTAAGAAAGATAGTTGTCTACGAGAATAAAAGTATTAAATACACCAAACCGTGGCGAAATTTTGAAACGCTAATGTTTATAAATCTAGCAATTTTATATATAAAAATCGTAACTGTAACCAGTGAAGTTTGTCAAACATTTAATCATAAATTAATTCAAGGCTTCATCTCGTAAGAAGTCCCGATCGGCGAATCAGACAAAAGGAAACGCCCTATCATCTTTAACTTGTGTTTTCCGCTTTGATAAATCATTTTAGTTATTTTGATGTATTCAGAATAATGCTTTGTGACTTAGTACGTTTTCCTGGTACACAGATATCATAAAAATTGAATTTATTTCATGTTTATGATAATTATCTCATCATTTTACGTTTGTGTCCAAAATCAAAGATTTATCATTCATTTCTGAGTTTTAATCTGAAAAATTCTCATTTTAACAATGGAAAATATTTCGCATAAAAGATTTAAAAAAAATATACAGTGAATGATTTTGTTGATACTTATTGATTTGATGACCAATGAAATAAGGGTCATTTTTAGAAATTAAAATATTATTTATCGATAAATACAACTAATTCTAGTCCGACCGGGTATAGTTTCTTTCATGGAAAATGCTTCATACCTTCTCAGAATGCGACACACAGTCATATTCATGAATGTAATGATCCTTCTGAGTTTGTCGTGTCCAAAATCAAGTAATGGATTCAATGTTTAGACCTAAAAAGTTCGCAGATAATATTTGCATTGAAGATCAAGCAGTTAAAGAAGATCTAGAAATTTGTAGATATCACAGTAAAAATATTTTTTTTCAGAAAATCATCCCACCGTATCATTATTTACAAGAGGAAAATTGATGTTCGTGGATCTAGATTCCTCCGACAAAATACCAACGATGTTTTCATCAGAATTTCAACTGCATGAGAAAATTTATAGTTTTAAATTTGATAAATTCAAAAAATGCGTGTATTTTCTCGTTAAAGAGGGGATCATGCGCAAATGTTACGGATCCAAAATTGAATTGAATTGATCGCGCATTTTAATAATACACGATCATTTAATTAAAGGGATGGATCTGGACCCATCAAATCATTATTTATATTATTATGATAAACATCAAATTACCGTGACGGATTTAAAGACCCTGGTTAAAAGTACAATTTAAAGCACTCCTGATTCGATCTATTTTATGAAAGTGGATATGATTGAACAGTGAGTCATTTAACAACCAGGCATATATATGTGTCGTACATAACCAAAGACACAGAAGATGTTCAAGTTGAAGTTCTGACGGTGTACGGATTGGAAATAATGTCCTTTGCCGTAGGGACCATCGTTCAAGAAATTTATTATACCGGACATATGTACATGATTTACACCTATGAAGGAGTGTTTCAATACTCGTATGGATTGAACAAATTAGAAAAAGTAAGCTGCGGTGAGAGTAGATTGAAAATCCTGCTTACGAATTTCAATATCTTCGGGTAAGCTCTCAAGATCAAATCGTCACCACGCATGGATACAACTATTTAAACTACTTCATCTTGCTCAAACATATTTACATCGGGAACGTGGAGGGCGGAATAGATTATCGTAAGTACATTCACAAAATTTTTTAACGAATATAAATATCCACACTCGTGATATAAATGATTGTCCAAATTTTTTATTTCCCACGGTGTTATTTCGACATCTTTTATGGTACATTTAAGATGTAGTAATTTAAAATTATTACCTGTAACATCATCATATTTCCTCATTGAACATATTCCACATTTTTCTATTTCATAGTACAATAATAATTCATTTCCTAATTATTTAGCCATCATCTTCTCAAGCCACATAATTATATCTTGATTATATACTCGCCATGATCTAAGACTAACTTTCTCTCACCTGTTAAGAAATCAATCAATCAATAAGGAGAATTATATTCACGATGTCTATCGATGAATCACAGATTGTACTTGTCATTTTCTATCCCTAGTCAACGAGTTAAACCACAAGAGCTAGCTGCTACTTTTTTTTCGTTTCAATTAACCATTCATCATATACGCAGTAGCTTTCTGTAATTTTATATTTTTCAATATGACAAATAATCAATATTTTACGCATGTGATAATGCAGAAATTTATTAAACGTCAGGAATTAAGAAATAATCATAATATTAAAATTAAACATCAAACTTTTAACCTTCAGTGCATTAAAAATTATTTCGGAAGCCGGCGGCGAGTTCATTGGGTAACACAGTTTTTCTATTATCGTCTCTAAATTTAGTAAAGTACAAGTTGAAAATTTGCATCACTTTCTTTTATCTAAATCAATTGCAAGTGGCGGTATATATATAAAAATAAATAACGTGTTTTGAAACATTTAATGTTCGTGATTAGGTGGTCATCACGAATTTTGATCCTTCCAAAACTTATTAAGACAATTCAGACCAGTTTACATACACGTGGTAACTTTTTTTCCTTTGAACTATAATTAATGGTAAATTCCAATATACAAGATAGACAAAAAATTATCAGGACGTATGATATCAACTAAATATTGGTGCTCATGCGTGCGATACGTATCTGAATTATATAACATTTAAAAATGTTTTCAATTTCAGACATTGAAATAACATCGAAGACACATTATGTGTTTTGATTATTATCACAAGTTTTGTATTACCCAAATTTATTATTTTTTAGGTGGTGAAACACGAAATACTGATTTAAAACAGAAAATAGGCTCATACTTTTAAAACAATGATCCTGAAATCAACATTTATTTTTGACGATAATTGCGTATTTCACAAAATGTTGCATTTTTTTCGATTGAAAACCATTCAATATTTGGAGATAATGTAAAAAAATGTGGCGTTGTTTTTTTAAAGGAATAAGTTATCCTAAACATACTTTTGTTGTTCTGATTTTACCCGGAATATAAAAAGTGATATTAAGCAATGACCGCATAAATTTTGTATAAAATATTGTCATTATTTCAACTAGTGTAAAATTACACATCTAAGCCCAAATGCAGCAGATAATCTATAATTAAACTATGTACGTATGAGTATATATATAAATTATGATACAGAATCATAAAATTAAATAAAAATGTCTATATATATGTTATTTCGAATGATAAAAGGCTTGAAGCATGCGTAAATATATCATAAATATACCTGTTTTTGAAAGAAAAGCAATATTTTAGAGAAGATTTTTATTAAGTTTGCCAATATTAAGACATTCCCTTAACATTTTGCTATGATCAGCTATGAATGAATTTGGATCAGTCTCAGAGGATAACTTTATCTTTGAGCTTTAATCGTCATTAAATATTCTTTGAGCACAAACATATGAAAAGATTCCCTCAAGTTGTCACGTTCAAATTCTAACATGAGACGTGTTTTAATGTTATTATTTAGCCATTTAGTAAAAAATGTAAGCTCTAAACAGTTTATGTTGGCGTTTTTAAATTTATATGGATATTTTATTATCATTGCATCTTAATACTACTACTTTAATTTCTATCCTAATCAGTCGATTTTTTTATTTAGCTTTGCCGCAATCATGTCGATTTTCTCATTGTGAATACTTCTGTTTTCCTGTCACCGAGGAGTCGTTTATCTGCGGTTGTCCTGATGGGATGTTCCTCATCAAAGAAACACAAAAATGTCAATGCTTCGATGTAGGCAACAAGTGCTCAGGTACCCAACATGATATAGACAGTTTGCCGTATTGATGAATTTCAATGTAAAAATCAGCAATGTATGCCAAAGAATGTTGTGTGTAACGGTATCGATGAGTGTGGGGATGGGTCGGATGAACGTGATTGTGTTAAAGGTGTCGAAAATGATTATAACAGTCTGTAAGAATGGCGAAATTTTGTGTGAGAAGGATAAGAAATGTCTGTCAAGAGATCTAATTTGCAACAGCGTAGATGACTGTTCTGACGGATCTGACGAGGGGGAATGCATGAAACGTATCATTTGATTAAATCAGTTACTTTAACTTGCAAAGAACGTGAATTTGAGTGCTTGAGTGATCGATGCATTCCTGACGAAAACGTATGCAACGCAGAGAACGATTGTGGTGATTGGAGCGACGAAAAAAGATGTTTGGGTATGTTGTTTGGTTTTAATGGTAGAGAAAAAATGCGAAATTTTTGGAGGTTTTTGCGAGGATGGGACATGTATTCATCGTCATCAAATATGTGATGATGTGTTTAATTGCCTTGATTTCAGCGATGAAGCCTCATGTAAGTTTTCATTGAGATCCAGGCAACCCACGAGTATTTTATGATGCAAATATCACCTGCTTGATAACTTGCGATAATAAATGTTTACCATACCAAAAATTATGCGATCATATAACCGATTGCCAAGACCAATCAGATGAAATATCATGTAATATTTTCGAAATAGTTTACCTTTTTTTTTAATTATACAATAATCAAAGCTGAATATTTAATAAATTTGTGATCACATCGTTTCCCGTTTCCAATTTCTGACTTTCATATCTGACATTCAAATGTTCTGATATTTTTTTTATAATAAAAATTTATACAGATACTATCTTTATAATATCTTGAGAATTGGTCAATTATGTCACATATCTCAAGTGCAAAGTCGTTCATTAAGATTGGATTGAACCCCATAGTACAAATGTTTCTAAAATCTATCATTTATCTTTTAAATAATTATCATAATCGGAACTTTTGAATATCCAAATACGATAATCTGAAATTGACAACGGCAAATGGTGTTAACATTTTTATATTACTAATTTATCATGGCAATGTTCTTGATAATTATTTTTCGGTAAATATGCCCGATTTTAAAATATATTTGTCTATGACCAAACATTTTTTTACAGTTTGATAGCCCGCAGTACATTCAGAATATCATGCACCTGCTGATTAAAATTTGTATAAATCTATGGTTTTACGGATCCATTTTAGAATTCGTCATATGTATATTCGCATGATTAACCAATTTAATCTAAATCCCCGATGATATTCAAATACTACAATCGATTTGAATGTTTCTACACTCTTTTTTGGGGATTGAAATCAATACTAAAACCACATAAGTCGCAACGTCACTCGAAGAGATTAAACAAATATTTCGTCTCATAATTTTTTTAAATTGATAATAAAATTGAAATTTTCATCATTCTATTTTTATAAATTAAATTAGTTTATATATCTCAGGTTTTAAAATAAAATGTCCTCTATCCAGATCAAAAAGTTGCAAAGATGAAGAGGGGTGTTATGACGAGTCTCAGCAGTGTGATGGTTTCAATGATTGTTCAGATAGAAGCGACGAAAAAATCTGTTCAGGTTCATTCATAATTTATTTAGGAACCACGCGATGCATTGGCAATGAACATTTCACTTGTGATAAGGATTCGCGAATTTGTATCTCCCGAGTATGTGATGGGTTCAAAGATTGCGATGATGAATCAGATGAGGGTCCTAAATGCAATATATCGATTCAAAATTCAGAAAAATATGATAATATAAAAAATATCTTTTTAGACATCAGGCCACGGGGTAAAGTATATTTATCGTGGACTCACGGGCAGTCATCGGGCCAATTCGATGTGACAATACAAGACATGTTATCTTTACCTCATTTTTAGAGATAAAAATAGCCTTAGTAGAACGGCAGTGTCTGGAAATGAAGTTGAACTTGATGGACACGTAAATTGTGGCAGATATTTGATCATGGTTCATATTAAAAGCAAGCTGATTAAATACCGCCAATACATATATGTTGAACCAATTACCGAATTTACACCCTTCAACCTCGAATATGATTTTACTAGAATGGTTCTGAAATGGGATGCGAATATACCTCCATGCCTGTCGCTTATGTTTTATGTATTTTAATGACTAATTTCAGATTGAATGTTATAGGGGTAAAGAGCTAGTTGCTCGAAATTTTTCAAATATAAATTTCCTCAAACAAAATCTGAAATTAGGGGATGTTTGTATGGTATGAATCATATTAAATAGATTTCTACATGCCCGAAATCAGTTTTTAACATTTCATGTAGTCCCTTCTCGAATGTTTTAATTATAGAAGAAATTTCACTTTCTAAAATGAACATGAAAATATCCATTTCTATCACCTCAATCGTCATCATATTCATGATCATATTTTTCGTTTGTCGTAAATACTTCCTGAACAAATCATTTGAACAACTCACATTTCAAAATGTTACTTTTAGATCCCTCTTACGAATAGAAAATGTAAAAGGTATATGTGGTTTTGTTGAGAATATCAGCAAAAGCAATCAAAGGAAACCCAGGGTTGGCAACCCTAAAAATATGGAAGGTTTGATAATTCAGCTTAGAGTATATACTAAATTTTACTATTATTCAATTATCGGTCTTATTTCATCGAATTTTGTATTACCACTCAAATAGATTCAATGCTTAAACGAAGTCGTTTTTCTAAGAATTTGAGATCCATAGATAAAACATGAACAGCTAACGCTCATACGTCATTGACACATCAGAAATTTGATAAATGTGACCCAATTATTATATGTGAGAGTACTTTTGTTGGCTTGATCATTTGGAGAATTTTCCAAGAGGCGGGTTTTAATGGCAAAAGGGTTCATTTACAATAATAAAGATTGTAAAAAGTACAAGAATCACTAAGACAATTGTTTATACCATGGATTTCAGATCTTTGGGTGGCTGATAAAAAGTATCTAGAAACAAAACCAGTTATAATGAAATGTAATAGTATTTATGGGGTTGATCATCCGTTTGTCCGTTTTTTGTATCAACTTTCCACTGAAGGGGAGACAGCTCAAAGTGATTCTGTTTTGTGTCGATTTTTAATCAGATCTAGAATAAGGGCTCACATTGGCCAATATTTGGATACATTTCACCAATTCCCATCAATCGTTTTTTATAAGTTGTGTAGTTTTAAGAGATCTTCGTTATTTATACGACACAAAACATGATTTTTCAGAAAGGTTGACAATTTTTATCGTAGAACTAGTGGTTGGATTGAGTGCTTAAAAATGACTAATTGTAAGAACTATCGATGAAACGATATGAAATGATTATTGTTGGCATAAAAGTAAGTTATAAAAATTGGAGATCGATAAAATGATTGGCTTGATGCTCAAAGGTATGCTCACTCAAAACGCTACATTCACAGATAAAAATCTAAATTATATAACGACATATTATTGAATTTAAATCTGATGATATGATATCCTATATTTTGCTCAAAATCATGTCCTATTTCATCAAAAAACCACAATTATTAATTCTTAAAATTCAAATGAAATCAAGGTATGAATTACATATTTGTGTTTATTTTAAAAACAAATAAAGTAATGATCATGTCTTTAACATGATACTGCGAATCAAAAGCAAAGCACTTGGTGAGAATTGTGTATGATCTCATTTGTCAAATATGTTGCCCAAAAAGTCATAATTCACGATAAATATCCTATTTAATTTCAAGAAAACATCAGAATAGATAGTGTTTGAATTTTCGAATGTTTAAATGGTAACTTAACCATATATTAAACATGAAAATAACTTTTGATACCTCGCTATAAGTTATTAGAAACATCTAAAAAGAATGAAAAATATTATTCCTTACAAACGCTTGAAAGAATTGCCGCATTATTATTACAACTCTAATAAATGGCAGGAATTTTTATAAAGAGATTTCCAATTGATAAACAGTGTAATTTCATCAATATAGACTTAATTTTGATGATCTTAATCATAATAAAATAGATTATTTTTAAATTATCTTTCAAGAAACATTTAATTTGTTTATTTATACCTATTCTAATACAAATTTTATGATTTCAATCATTTGATTTTGATAATTTATTGTTACAAACTGTGAAATGGATTTTTGATGTCTCTGATACGGAATTCGAAACTCAATATTCTAAACCTATGCAGGGGGTACAGTAAATTACAAAATGATGAATTTAAGAACTGTTATGTTCATCCGAGTAATCAAAACTTTCAAATGTTTTTTATGAAAATATTTACATATATTTTAAATATTAAACCTCCATAATTTTAAAGTCACTAACAAAATAACATTATCACTGTTGGAAAAAATAGTTTTAAAGCTTTGCCATCAACTCATTCTGCAAATTTATGTATAATAGTCAAGATCTTATATATCTGGAGGGGTTTTTTGATTAAATTACATAGATATAATATCATTTTAGGTTGTTTAATTTTTTCATTAAATTCACTGTCACCCAAGGCAGCTTTGTTTTGACAAAGACATCTAGGTATAATTATAACACTAGGCAATAGATGCAAGCTTCTTGGGGTTTTATTACTTGCATTAGATAAGAGATAGGGATTTTACTTTCGCGTAAACCAATTCGATAACTATTAGGGGCATAGACACTCGTGTACAGAAAATTCAAAATCATTTATTATATCTGCCAAATGAATAAATACTAGGTCATACATGGCGAGACTACCTTAAAGAAACCCTAAACTGACAAAAGGTACATATAGGTAAATTTTCCAAACAGGGTTTTTTCAGTTCATATCGGTTTTAATTGAATTGAATTTCGGGCTTCTTGTTGATTTTGAGGCATTTCTAAATCGAATAAATAATCTTAATGTAGACAAAAGGTTGGTTTTATAAAACATTAGCTTTCACACTCGTCATCATATAGGCATCTTCGTATCGATAAAAAATCAATGAACCGCACCGCTGTATAAATGGGCATTAAACTGTCTCTTAGCTTAAAGCGTGTCAGAATACGAAAATATGAGAGAGTCGACCGGTTTAGATATATTAAAAAACTTTAGACGGATATAATTAATAAAAGAACGTATTGGATATAAGGCTACCAAAACTACAGTTGAAGTCATAAGATTTATAAGAAAAACGATCGATGATAATCGTATGTCATGTTTTAAACTAAACTCACTCGATATCGCTGCGAGCTTCAACACAATGTTTCTGAATATCCAATTCATAGCAGCCTAAAAATGCATCAATCCTTGAATTGTATTCCTTTACTAACTGTTGGAATAAATGATGCATATATGATCAGAGTTCTGAATGATGTTCATTATTATTTTTTAAATATTAGAAGAAAATTGTCCGAAACGCAAATATATGTTATCTATGATTTAGGCTTCAATGTCTTCATACGGGTAAGATTTATCAACTAACTAATAAGCAAAACACCTCTTTTTTACCTCTGTCGTTAGAGATGTTTTAAACTACACCAGTACATTACTTTACTGACTTTACGTCGACCGCGATTTCAACGTTTTCTACACGTAACAGTCAATTTCACGGTTGTATCCGGGTATACACCCTTCTGTACGCACAGACTCGGGTAGTGCAAGTCTCGCATTCTAAACAGTCACCCGATGCGTCCGCCCTCATTTAGGTAAGATACCAAAGAGTCATTCGTTCACTGGGCAATAACACCTGTTATTAGGATTCCAAACGTTCGACCTAAGGCTAGGTATTTTGTTTGGCGATTTACAAATCACGCTTTATGCAGAGAGGTAAACAGCTAATAGTATAACTGTAAAAGATTTCTTGAGTTTATCGAACAATGTTTTAGAGGGATTGAACTACATAATCGATTAATTGATGGATGGTTTGTCATCAATGACAATTTTACATGCCGTTAGTTATCATCAACTTTGGATCGTTAAATTGGAAAGGCATCAAATATATTTTCTTTCAGCCTACACATCCTTCATTAATTCATAAAAGAAATTGTTTTAGAAATGGAAAGTTTAGGTGAATATAATTCAATCGGAATATGGGGTAAATATATTTGAAATATTGAAAGAGTGACGGACAGCCATAGGATCATGACTATGATGGTTATGATCAAAAAGTTAGTACCTTTATAGAAGGTTCATTAATTTCGCCAATTATTTAAAATTAAGCCTGTTTTACTCGTTTTATGCATAATCTGCATAATATTTTATGAATTTATTAAAGTCGTAATGGAATCGGCAAAAACCATATTGGACTTAAAACCCCTTTTAAAGTTTTACTCAAATACATGAATAGTAGTGTTCAACTGATGCTGTTTAACTTCAGTTTAAAACATATTATAATATGATTTAAAATAAAGCAAAAGTAAAAGAGAAGTAACAGATCATCGCAGCATAAAAACATAAGCATAAGCAAGGCTAGCGCAGACACATCACTCACCAACACATTCTGTCTAATATAGATATACTTCTTTCATTTACACAATTTTCCGTGCAAAACAGCTGAGATTCCGATTATGACATTCAAAGGTTCATATTTTGTATAAATATTAAAAAGTATATTAAAATTTATAAAGATTCTACCTTATAAGGTTTTGAGAACATGCACTCAGATTCATTTACGGAATATTTACAGTCGTTTTCTGAGATTTGATTGACTCCAAACACAACAATCAATCTTACATTGATAATTTAATCTTTAAAATAAATTCAATGTCGGTATCTTTGAATGTCCTAATCGGAAAATTAATCGTTATGCATGGAAAATTTTGTAAATTCAGCAATTTATATCAAACCTATTTCGAGCAGATTTTTTGCTGCAAATTATGTCCATATTGTTAATAATGATGATTGAGGAATATGTGGATGTCCTAGCTTACTTCTGATGATTTCTCTGCATATTGAATGGCTGAAAATCAAGAGATCGAAGTAAAAGGACATGCGGTCTCTTTTTAGATGTAATGTTTTGGAATTAGCTCAGCAAAGCGATTGCTTCTGTAATATCATCGATCAAAAAAAACTTCTGTGACATTGTGCTTGGTGTATATCTCCTCGCAGTTAAAGAAATCCGGTTATAGGTTCAATATAAAACTGGTTTTATTCTATATGATGATAAAGTATCATGAATGTAATATCGATGATTTTAATGTACAATTCTTTGAATAGATCCGTATTGTTTAGAAATGTCGATACGTCAGGCCATCGGTAATATCCACATCTTCACATTTGACAGAAATCACAGAGATTGAAATTGCTATCATACCAAATTTTCTAATTATTAGAATCAAAACATTAGTCACATGGATGATCGTCCATTAATACTTTATCAGAAATTCATAAATTCGTCCATACTTTGCAAATCCGGTAGGTAATCCTCTTGAGACGTATTGACAAGTATTTTTGATTTTTCGAGATTAAGAATCAAAAGATTTTGGCTTAATGGGATGTTAGAAGTGGATTTGATGTATCTTTCCGTAAACAATTTCCTATCTTCGTAAACATATGATAATGTTTTAATTTTCAAATATTGATTGATGATTTCAACATATTTTTAACAGTTTAATTGTTTTCTACTATTGGCGCATGCGCTATTCTACTTGAAACGAATTACTAATGCTTTGAAAATATTGAATTGCGTTATAGGTAATGATGGACCCTGAACCAGTATTTAAAATAAAAGTCTGGATTTATGTATGAAATAATAAATTCAGGATAATGAATAATTTAGTCATATAAATGAAATTTGTGTTCATTAAGTATGCAAAGATAGTAGAGGCTATTATCAGTTAATTTTCTAGGTTGAAAATTTTAATAGAAGCACAAATAAATGTAGAACAGGCTATCAAGGGTGGTGTATGATATTTTGTCGCTTTTTTTAAATGTTTTGAAGTATTATCAACAAAAACTCTAAGTCAGACAATCTCGTCATCGACAAATTGAACAACATTGTCAGAATTTTACAGGTTATATGGAGTCAAAGTAGATGAAGTATGATAAATTGAAACAAATTTCAACGATATAGGAATTAACTGATCAAATGCCTAGCAAGTACCCCATTAAATTTTAAACACATCAGGTCCATTTGTATCGATTTAAAATTCGTGAAACGCCAAACCACTTCTTTTAAGAACTACAAAGTGGACCACTAAACATAGCCTCATCTTAATCTATTACCTGTTTTGCAAGATGAAGCCTGTACTGTATTCCGTGGTTCCAGTTTGAAATTTTATATGCACCCGCAGATTGTAACATCTTTTCAGTAAGCTGATTTTTATGCTCGTAAACGGCCTTTTATGGCTATTAACCACTACGAATACTGAGATACCACGATAAAACATCATCGTTTACTAAGAAGTGAAAGGCAGAACAAATTTGATTCACACTATTAAATTTCAGTTGCCGGTGGAAATTCGGATTTTCATTAGAAACATTTTTATGACAACCAGGTGTATGTTGGTAGGATCAGGTTATTAAAAGCATGTCTGTTCATATTTTGTAGATACTCTACTCACATACAGTCAATTTCACCATATTTTCACCTACTTGTGAACTGGACATTTCCACCTCATCTAAATAGTATTGAACCGATTCTGGATCAAAGAAATTATGCTACTAATCCCATTATTTTACCTAATCAACACCATAGCTCTGACATCGCCAATTCCTGAGATCATTGATTTGTAGTGTTGTTTCAAGATATTCCATATGGAACGTACTTTTTCTTTAATTTTTTAAATTAAAGATTTTTTGGCTTAGTAGTTGACAAATGTCAATAATTCATTAAAAATATAGGGTGAATGATATGT
>JWZT01002668.1:189107-209788 GCA_000827895.1 Thelohanellus kitauei | reverse complement strand
CACATGTTACTTTATACACAACATATTTAACATGTAATTGTGTAGGATGTAGGTAATCATATGCCACAAACACAAAAAATCAATCAAGTACACTATCCGATATCATATAATCTCAATTAATGAACCCAAACGTGCACGTTTATTCGTTTTATGGGTATTTAAACACTGAAGAAGTATATAGAATTTGTTATAATAAGCGTATGCTAAATTATTGGGTTTTACTATTTCCATGCTTATATAATTGTGGCGATTCCGAGCGAATCATCACCTATAATGAAGAGCTTTTGAAAATAACGAAGCATGAACAGGATTTTAATGGGAAAAAGATCAAAACCTGGGTGGTATTTAGTCATCATAATCAAGTATAAACCCACTGAGAGTCAAACGCATAATGATTTAGGAATGTGTCACGATAAAACCTATAATCTACTCTATGTTTTTAGTTCCAAAATGAATGTCGACATAACATATTTTTCGGTGTATATGGTAGAACTCGAAAACCATAACGTTTCTCTACTTTTACATGGCAATAATACACATACGGGCAGGGTGTTACACCATATATGCAAATCTGGAATTTTACTATTCGTCTATTATGGAGAGCCAGGAATATGGTCAAGATTTCACGCTCATAAGAACTTGTTTTACGATCCAGTAGGGAGAGTCCAACAAGTCATAATGAGTGATTACAATCCAGATGATTTGGCTCTGTTGAATGAAGATAACAAAGTGCGCCAAATTTTAAATTGTAGCTATATTACCTTGATAAATCAAAAGAACAGTGGGTGACCATACCAAGCAATTCGTCAAAACCGCATTGGTAACTCGTGATTAACTCAGGCTCAAAACAGGATTATGCTATATTCGTATATAACGTGATAGTAAATAGATACCGAACATGGGCAGAACTCTTTGAAATTTTGGGATTCCAAATCGAAAACAGTCACTGACATGTTGGAACACGTGGTCAATCACGGCTCATCAGATAGTATATTTTGGGCGCTTGTCAAAGTTTTGCTATTATTAATTAGACAAACCGTTATAATCAGTTGAAATTTATGGTTGATAACAAATATCAGGATGGATATTTTGGTGATATTTATGTAATTGATGCCTGGTATTAGATCGATGACGTCACAAAGGTTGTTGTTCAGAATCAGATGATATTGGTAATGCTGAAAGAAGAATACAAAAATACCATGTCTGTCTGGTTATCTGAAACAAATGATTTTAAATTTACGAAGATATCAAGTTTGATGTTGGGTGTGGATTGGGATCGTGAGAGTAGCTTTTCCGGGATTTTCAAAATGGACTACAATTTTAAGTTAATTGATAGACTGCCCGGATTGATCTTCATTTCTCAAATAACACGTATGGATGGCAAAGAACATAAACTAACCACGGTCTCATATAATTACGGTAATACGTTTGTACCCCTTAAATACAAACCTCCCAAGGGTCATTGCGAATGGGTAAATATGACACAATATGCAGCCCAAATGCAAAATTTTCATTTATTCAATTCCAAAAACATTTGAAATTGATGTACAAGAAAATCATAATGACCCGATGTTGATATTAGCAGTGGGTAATTTCTTAACTCATATAAGCCAGCTTAATGTGGGATGGACACCCAGAAATAATTAAATTTATGATATCTCACGACGGTGGTTACAGTTGGACTGATGTAATCTTTATTTTTTTCAGACATCGATTAATTTCGAATTTTTTGCCGTAATTAACGATGGAGAAGTATTTATGGGTGTTACTAAAAAACTCTAGTATCAAAATAATAAACCCAGTTTCAGTTTGGATAGAGGGACAAACTGGACAGAATTAACATTCAATCCTTCAAATTATACAACAAAATACCTTGTAGAAGGTCATGGCGCAGCAAAGTATAAATTTTTCGCCCTTACATATCTAACCAAAAAAGCCGGATATGATATGGTGATCGGTGATTTTTCGGATATATTTCGTACGATTTTATTTCAAATCTAGAGCAAATGTGCGATTCAAGTGACTACCAATTAATGACTCCTGGACATGAATTATTGAATTCATGCTTTCATGGACAAGAAGGGTTTATTTACACAAAAACATCCTCAAAAATCTGCCAAAGCATAATTTTAGATCTGCCGAAAATTCAATCAAAGTCATGCGTTTGCACACCCTAAGGATTATCGATGGTAAGTTAAATAATCATCATTTTCTATACGTATATATCGAGCTGGAAATTAATTTTCTTTATAATTTCAGCAAATCTGTGATCAAATTAATGTATTCAAAAGATGATACAATTATTTAAATAATCATCGTCACTTGTACTGAAAAAATCAAAATGTTTGGTGGCACCGAAATCATTCTCATGTGCAGAAATATCATGTTTTATAAATTGTTTTGCTTAAAAATCGTTGAATTACATCAACCAACAGTTATTTTCAACACATGCATATGATGCCATGTTAAATATTCAAAAAGCGTAGTATAAAATTGATATTATGGTTTAATCTCATCAGAAAACTGTGAGTGGGTTCTCGGGTCTTTGTTGGCCTAAATAGGCATTTTTACATAGTTAAATGGAATTTCTGTGATGTCCAATTTTAAAATTTTGTGATATCATTATTCTATTCAAGATAGGATCTACAATTTTGTGAGACTCATTAATGAATAATGCAACAAATTTTAAATATACTGGCTGTTTCTTCCGATTTATAAAACTGATCCGAGTGAAAAAGTTATATTCGAGGATGTGTACCTATCAATATCAGAAAGGGTGTAAATATATGAACTCGTTGGTGTCTTTACATGTAAAAACAAAGTGCAGCTTACCTCAAATAATCTCTTATCTAAGTGACATGTAATGATCTCTCAAATCAAACATTTTTAGGTTGAATATAAAATCAAAACTATTATCATAAAAATGTTGAAAGCATACAATCACAAGATATTAACAATCTAAATACGTTTAAGTTCGATTTGAACGCCCTTGGTGCAATATAAACTGTTTCCACCCCCACCCACTAACTCTCTACTTATGCGCATGCTATAGTTGATATAATTAGGCGTAACAATATTCATTATTTGCTATTGCCATCCACTTAATCTATCTATATATTTTAGAAATGGTTTTTAAGCGTGTTATGTTATATCTTGCGCAGAATTTCGTTAGAGGTTATGTGCAAATGTTTCATTGGAATTTGAGTTCAACTACAAAATATCTGATAATTTTAAAGATCGATGTTTTCGTTGATACACGGTATAATTTCACACATCCGTTTAAAAATTGGTAAATCCTTTTTTTTACATGTTAATCTCTATGTGTTTATACAGTATATGTGATGATATCAATAATTTTTTTGATAAAACTGAAACTCATAATTATTGACGGCCACCAGTGCTTCAGACGTGGCATTGATTAATCGGGCATACCGAAACCTAACATGCTTGTGAATTCGTGTACTTCAATTTGATTAAATCAAACTAACCGCTTAGATTTATACAGAATAATTTTTTTACATATTTTCCCGTTTGATCGATATGATTAAATTTGAATTTGTTTCATTTTTAATGATAATACTCACAATTGTACTACTCCATATAGAAGATCAAATATTTAGCATTGAATTGAGAGTTTTAAAAAAAAGTTTTATTGTTTATTTTACAAAGACAATGACCGATATATCATTTAAACACCATTTTATTTAGGATGTTTTTTCTGGTTAATATATCTATCATTGATGTAAAATTTTACTAGTAATCATCAAAATAATTGTTTATCAATAAATAAAACTAATTTTAGTCCGACTGGGTATAGTTTCTTTCACGGAAAATGCTTTATGCCTTTGCAGAATTCGACTCACAAACATGTTCACGAGTGTGATGATCCGTCTGAGTTTGTCGTATCTCAAATCAAGTTATGGTTTCAATGTTCAGACCCAAAAAATTTGCGGATAACCTTTGCGTTGAGGATCAAACAATGAAAGAAGATTTAGAAATTTGCAGATATCACAGTTAGGATTGATTTTATTCAGAAAACCATCCCACGATATCACTTTATACAAGAGGAAAATTGATGTTCGTAGATCTGATAGCTGCCGACAAAATACCGAAAATGTTTTCTTCCGAATTTCAACTTGATGAAAAAATTACTAATTTTAAATTCGATAAATTCAAAAAATGCATGTATCTTCTGGTCAAAGAAGGGATCATGCGCAAATGTTATGGATCAAAAATGGAATTGAATCGACCGCCTCTTTTAATCATACATAATCACAGAACAAAAGGAATGGATCTTGACCCATCGAATCATTATTTATATTATCATGATAAACATAACATAACTGTAACGAATTTAAAGACCCTGGTTAAATGTACAATTTACAGCACTCCTGATTCGATTTATTTTATGAAAGTGGATATCATAGAACAGTGAGACATTTTAAAACCAGACATATTTATGTTTCATACATAACTAAAGACACAGAAGATGTTGAAGTAAAAGTTCTGACGGTGTACGGATTGGAAATAATGTCCTTTGGTGTCTGGACCATTATCCAAGAAATTTATTATACCGGAGAAATGTACATCATTTACACCCACGAAGGAATTTTTCAATACTCGTATGGATTCAAAGAAATAGAGAAAGTAAAATGTGATAAGAATAGATTGAAAATACGAATTACGAGCTACAATATTTGCGTGTGAACTCTCGCGATCAATTCGTTACTGCGCATGGATACAACTATTTCAACTACTTCATCTTATTGAAACATATTTATATCGGCAACGTGGAGGGAGGAATAGATTATCGTAAGTAAATTCACAACATTTTATTTCTAACCACCTTATATACCCCTTTATTGAAGTCAAATATTTGTGAAAACTGCCTGATAGTTACGAGGGTGTTTTACGTAGATATTTATCTGATAATATTATAATCTACCAGTTTAAGATTCCCATCTGTTCCTCTTGTACACAGTCCGTATTAAGCAGAGTCGGCGCCCTTACATATTTCACATTCATCAGGAGACTGAAATTCGTCATTATTTAACCAATTTCGTATCAAAACGTGTACTTTTGTATTTAATATAAACTAGCATGAATCTGAGACCCAATTTCTATTGCCTGTTCATAGATTAATCAACCACATACCAGAATTTAATTCTAGAATACATTCTACTGAATTTCTATTGTATTTGTTATTAAATCTAGCCCCTGAATATAACCATAAAAAGCTACTATTTTTCGTTAAAATTCAGCATTTACCTTAGACACGGTAACGTGCCATAATTTGATATTTTTGATGCGACCAATAACAATTACACATGCGTTGAAACAGTATTATTTCACAGGCAGAAACTAAAATCGATTACAAAATGTAAACTACTCAAAAATAATAAGAAATCCTATTATTTACTGTACATTGAAAATTATTTAAAACGCTTGAGACATTTTCAATGATTTAATCTATAGTCTTTAGATATTTATCTTTAAATTTAGTTAATAATGGTTTAAAATTACGCCACAGACGGCGATTGAATATATTTTGAGGCAATGTATCCATTTGAAATGTTTAATACGCTGGAACAGTTGATCATTTTGTGAAAATCTCTCAAAACGTAACAGAACGTGTTTTTGTCCTGTTTACTAAAGTGGGTTCTTTGTGAAAATGGTTCGGATTTTTTCGGTAAATTCCCATATCTAGTTTGAGGGATACGATTATCAAAATATATGATACCAACTCCATATATGTCAGAAGAGAGGATACGTTTCAAAATCTCGAGTAAATATCAAAGTTTGTACTATATAGAAACATCCAAATCGTATTCAAGATCAATTCTTGTGATTCTAAAAATCACAAGTTGGTTCATACCCCAAAACATCATTTTTGATGTGTTGGGAAAGAAGAAATAGATTTAAATTGCAGAAAATCGACGAAGTCATTTACAGCAATGATAATAAAATCACCATTTGTTTTCCGTATTTGCCAACTCACAAATTATTTGAATTCAACGATAGAATCGACTTCAATATTTAGATTGGGTGAATAATGATCTCGTTTTGTTTAATTCAACTAAGAAGTAAATTTGAAAGTTGTATCCTTGTGGCTATTTCATACGAATATAAAAAAGGATTTCTGGGAGTGACTCCAAAAACAATCAATGTACGCAATAGAATTATAGATACAGACTGATGTTTAATTGTAAATCTGGACGAATAAATATAAGGTAGTCTACCTCTTAAACAGTGTTTCTAAACTTACAAAAAAAACATGGATGATTTAATCGTTCCGAAAATTAAATACAAAGCGTTTAAAAAATAAAATCATATTTACATAGATTGATAATATATACATCATAATAATAAATATACTAGATTTAGAATAAATATTCATTTTTTAAAGTTTAACAAGTTTGTGATCATGAAGATATACGCTTTACTGTTTATCAATATCAGCAATGAATTGATTTATGCGCAATCTCAGATTATAAATTTATCTTTGAAATTCAATCATCGTCTAATAGTCGGAGCATAAAGACATGAAGAAAAGTCATAAATTAGACATGTCAAATTTCAACCATAGATCTTTTGGATAATGTGTTATTTGACATTCTATGGCCAAATTCAGGGACTAAATAGTTTTAATTGACATTTATGGCTCAAATCAAATTTTTAACTAATCTCGATTTTTTTTCTATTATTTCATGTTTCTGTTTAATAAATAATCGTGTTTAGCTTTGCCGCAATCATGCCGATTTTCTCATTGTGAACATTTCTGCTTTCCTGTCACCAAGGAGTCGTTTATCTGCGGTTGTCCTGATGGAATGTTCCTCGTCAAAAAAACACAAAAATGTGAATGTTTGGATGATGGAAACCAATGTTCAGGTGATCATCCTAATGAAAACAGTTTGTCGTATTGATGAATTTCAATGTAAAAATCAGCAATGTATGCCAAAGAATGTTGTGTGTAACGGTATCGATGAGTGTGGGGATGGGTCGGATGAACGTGACTGTGTTAAAGGTGTCGAAAATGATTATAACAGTCTGTAAGAATGGCGAAATTTTGTGCGCCAAGGATAAGAAGTGTTTAAAGCGGGATCTAATTTGTAATGGAGTAAACGACTGTTCTGACGGATCTGATGAGGCGGAATGCACGAAACGTATCAATTTCTTTAATCAGTAACCCCCTATTGCATAGAACAAGAATTTGAGTGCTTGAATGAACTATGCATTCCTGAAGAAAAAGTCTGCAACAAAGAGAACGACTGTGGGCATCGGATTGACGAAAAAGGATGTTTGGGTATGTTGTTTATTTTTAATGTCAGAGAAAAAATGCGCTGCTTTTGGTGGATTTTGCGAGGATGGAACATGTATTCATCGTCATCAAATATGTGATGACGTGTTTAATTGTTTGGATTTTAGCGATGAAGCCGCATGTAAATTTTCACTGAGATTCAGGCAACCCACGAATATTTTATGATGCAAATATCTTATTTAACGCGAAGGAAACGAAAATGGTGATAAATTTATAAACATTAAAAATATGATTTAAATTAAAGAAGTTCAATGTATTTATTCAGATATTCAGAAAGTGCATAGGCGCCACTAAATGGCAGTTACAAGAAAAGCTGCGGTTGTGTCTCGTTCTCCGCTGTTTTCAAATCTATATTAAGCGGCTTTTTACTTGGTAAGTTTATCGAGATTGAAAGAGGTCAAATATCCATTCGAGAATCCTAAAATAACGGTATAGATGATCGGAAAGGCTTCATGATATGTCAGCGCATGAAAAATTCCATACTTCTTTCGTTTACAAAGAACGAATAACAGAATCAGGCATGTTCGCAAAGTTGCGAAATTGAACGTTATTAAATTTCGATATGTTTTCTTTAATTAAACCAAGAGTACATATTGGAATTTGAAATGTATAACCACTCCTATGATGTCAAAAATCGAAAAGATCATTTGCAGATATAGCGGAAAATAATCATCTGTGATCATACATCAGTACTCCAATCGGAAACGTGCTGTGTTTTATCGCTGACGACGAGTTGTGAAATAAGGGCTGGTACAATTGAGTACGTGACCACACACGTCAGAAATAGATTCAAAAATCGTTTCCAGAACTGTTTATTTTTTAGCTTACCCGAAAAAATACAACAACCATCATTCTTAACTTCACATAGGCTAGTTTCACCAAATTTTGGGCCTTCTTTTCTTCGTCTAAAATCAATAAACAAAAAACAATGTTTCATGGTGCTATACCAGCTCTAAATATCAAAATAGTTGTACCTGATTAACGATAAACGTGTAAAACAATGCCGAGCACATTATCGTAAAGATTCCAGGGATGTAAATTATGGCCAACTTTTCACTCGTTGATAGACGGACTATATTATCGACCCCCTACATTTGACGATCAGCAAAGAAATGCATGAATAAATCATTTTTGTACAGCACTAGATGACGAAATCCCAAACCCTGCCGCATAGATACACGTGGAGTGCTCCGACTCCAAAAAAGGAGACCTCTGCGAAGGTGGCTGAAGCCAAAAAAGGGCTCGTGGCTTATTAGTCATTAATAATACCATTCATTAGTACAAGTAAAACAATTATAACAACCATCATTTTTTTATCTATTGTTTGAAAAGAATACGATCTTCGTTGATTACGAGAATAAAATAGGCTAAAATAAGTGTGAGAATGATTGAAAAATTGGCCGAAATGATCCTAAAATTTCGAGATATTCTAAATTTAACATCACTAAACTTATAACCGAATAGAATGTTGAATCCGCCTGTCAATACACTAAACCCAATATCGGAATATCCGACAAGGTCTTTAACCCATACCAACCAAATAGTATCATTTCGATTGCGCACTATACCTACAAGGGACTGTAAAATGTTACGCGTACCGGAATAATCATGGAGTTAATCTCGACGGTGACAGTTGTTGCGAGTCCGAGAATAAAAAATCCGAAATAGGCTGTAAACTGACTGAAATTAGTGTAGAATCACTTTGAGAGCCATTTCTTTCCTTCTTCTCTGAAATTCACTTGACTTAAATTTTTAATCATCAGAAATCTATTAATCTGAGAATAAACGTCTTTTTACGTCGTTCGAAGTAATAAAAATAATCCGATTACAATAGGCTACAAATAAACAAGTATATCTTAAGCCCAAAGACCCAAAGCGAATGTTTGAATGAACATGGATCTCCCATTCACGTTTTCTCGGGTTACAGTTTAATAAGTACACATAAATTAGAAATTTTAGACTTGGTTTGGGGAGAGAGGGCATTTATATCTAGTAATTTATTGTGGCCTCAACGTGAAACCAATTTAAAATTATCAGATGGAGATGTCCTGCCTTTACGTTCCCTGATTAACTCAGAGATTCCTAACACCAACGACCTATTCTGTGATGTTCATCTACGTCACAGCTTCTAGTTGATGGTTAGGGTACTACGAGATTCGTATTTGTTAAATTTTCATATTTTCAATAGAATCAGGCTGTATTTCCAGGTTGGTAATCGTTCGATATGGACCCTGGGGTATTATAACTTTAAATATTCGATAATAGTTAAATTTGCACTCGTTTTTCGAGCACAAATCCATTTATAGACTCGGCAATGTGACAAACATATTTCAAAAAAATCTTTAAACCGATCTATTAGATACAAAGTTGGTGATAAACAATTCATAAATCTGATAATTTGTTAAAAAAATGAATGGTTTAATTCGAATAGATTTAACCAATATTTACTCATATGTTTGATGATCTCTGGATACACAGGTTTAAGGGTAATGTGTTCTTTGAGGTAGTTTATCGATTGGGAATCTCTAACCATATGACCACCATTTTTGGATCATTTGCCTTACTTTTTGAGACTGTAATTTCATTGTGTATTCGCTAAATTGGACAATCTACGAATGAGATTTCCAATCATTATTTGTCATGATTCATCATTCAGTCCTATATCATCAATCTATTTTCTGTATCACAAACCAATATTATACGATGATAAATCTACCCACAAACTTCCTACCCCTCCCAATAATAAAAATTGTGTTATGCAAATGAGCTCACAGGCGGTTTAAATTGATTTTAATTCAGCAGAAGTTAATTTATTTCAATGGCCATCTTTTTGTAGGATCTGGTTGTGAAAATTTTCTTAAATTTATTGTTAAAAATGTTATATGAATATTAAATCGTTATTCTGTCATTTTGGATGATTTTGAATTAATCGATGATGATAATGTTGTGTATGATCTATTGTTATCGTCCGTGGTGTCTCCTAATTACACTTGGAGTTTTGACATCCTGAAAATCAGACCACCAATACATTCATTGAAGGCTATACTTAGTAAGATGCCCCAGATATTACATAAGAACTAATTATTCGCGCATATTTTTTGATTTCGGTGTTGCGATTGCCATCTCGATTAAGCATAAACGAATCGTTCCGATTTTTTTCATAAAAAAGGGAGGCTAAAGGTGTGTTAATCTCATGAATTCTGCTAATCTATAGATATTAGTTGTTAATCTAAGTTGATTTCAAAAAAGATTAATTGTAAACACCATAATTTATGCTCTGCTTCAAAATAATTTGCTTTTTTATTTGGAATCGGCAACCTGCAATAAAGGGTTTTGTAAAAAATCATTATCAATCAAACTGAGGTTCATTATTCCAATGCCGAAATATGTATTATCTTAAGAATATACAATAAAGCGTGTCTTTTGTTCTCCCAGTCTAATTTTCAACCAAAAACAATCTTCCTTGAATTTTGACAAGAACTAATATTTTGAAATGGTAATTTTCGTTGACGCATCACTTAGCATGCGCAGAGTAAACGATGAAATCCGAAATTAATACTAGTCTAAAGATTAAAAAAAAGAAATTGCCTAGTATCTTTAATATGTTGTTTCTATATATGAAATCGAAGATTCATTGCAGATTGGTGAGATTATAGACCAATTAAAAAACGTAACAGTTTATTTTGAATTCAAAGTACATAAAACTGAACCTATTCATTTGTAAAAGCTATATGAAGCGTTAATTGCTGCGCAAAGTGAACTGAAATCGAAATTTTCATGTTATTTTGAGTAAAATAAATGAGTTTTACAGCATTTTACCACCATTTTTTGAAAAATCTGTATATTTTTCCGTTTTTTCCAAATCTTGTCCCCTAATGACTGAAAATTAGATAAGGTTTACTGTACTTCGAATTAATGGCACAATAAATGACGGCGGAAAATGTTGAAGTTATGAAATCAATTATGATTATGACTTATCGTATTTGGAACCTGATGACGGGGTTATGATAACTGCATTGGTCACATATCTGACCATTTTTATCAAAGATCAAGATTTGTGCGAATAAAATTACGATTAAACAAACCACCCATCAAGTCATGATACAGACCATTTGGTCATTAATCACATAGGAAAAATATTGGGGACCCTAGAACCCTAAAATCTTACCCAACAAAAGGGTAAATAGAACAATCTGTTGCCTATGGTAGTCTAAAGCTATCCTTTTACCTCCAAGCTGGCCAAGAAACCAGTTAACGAATTCAAATAATTTGAGTTGAGTTTTGGCAATATTGAAAGTAGTAACTATGTAAGTTGTAATTGATTAAAATACCTCGACAATCTCAAAGACGGTCAAAGTAAATCAAACACAGATTCGAGAATAATTTAATGCGTTTTACCACATTTTCAGATCTTATCGATCATCCATGAACTTTTTTTGTACAGATTATTCGGACACATTCGTACCCGCGATTTTCTTTCCATGAGTTTTCTAAAATTCTAATCGTAAAATGACGACTTTCTAAAAATTATTTTGATAAATTTACAAGAAATTGTAACTGTTTCTAAATGTTCATTGTCCGTTACAGCTACCTCATTTAGTTCGTTTCAGTCTCAATAAATAAAGCGTCTGCTTATCAGTGGGAATTTTATTTTGGTACAATTCTGGTCAAATTATGAGCTATATTATCGCCATCTTTGATCAAATTTGTTAAAAAGTTCCCCAAATACTCTTTCTGGCAACTGGATAACCTAGGATTGGATGAAACATATTTTGAAACCAATCACCAGTCGTCCTTAAAAAGTTAAATATTGAATAATCGTAGATTTCCAGGAAATCAGAATTCTAAAGTGTAACAAGTTGGCCGACTTGGCCTTGACAAATCCTTCTTGGTCTAAGATTCTGAATATTCAAATAATCAACCAAAGTAATATTTGGTCATTAAAATGTGCATTTCTGGATGATTATCCCTCAAACATCTTTGGGGTCGATCGTTCAGAACACAAGATTAAAGATCTATCACATCAGCAAACGGAAGTCTTATGTTAAGTGTGCTACCAACATTTCTGAATCGGCCGCCAACCCTAATAGTATATTTTCTAGAATCTGCGGGTCATCATTAAAACATATCTTAGTTTCCTGTTCAGTTTCAACGAATATCCCCGTAATAATTTCAAACAATAGCTCAGAAAGATGACTAAATGTTCATTCTTTCAACCAAATCAGAAAATATGTTAGGATACGCTAGATCAACATTGTATACTCTATATATTTATCGATTTAACAGTATTGCAGATTTTAAACGATATTAGATGATACTTCACATCAAAAGAACCTACCCTGAAGGTTACCATCGCGATTTTTTACGTGATAAGCTTTTAATCTTCTCAGATAAGTGAATTTTGAGCCTAGTTACACTATTTTCGTCCAAATAGCCGACTTACCGATGCTGACATTCAAAAGTTCGTCTATGTATTTATATGTAACTTGATATTTGTATAGATTCTACCTTTAAGGGGTGTGAGAGTATTCATTCAGATTCCAGAATGGAATATCTGCTGTCGTTTACTGAGATTTGATATTGCCTGAGAGCAAAGAATCCTTCTAAAATTTACTTATTATAATAAATTCAACATCGGAACCTTTGAATTTCATCGTCGGAAAGTCTGCCATTTTTGATGGAAAATCGTGTATTTTATATATAAGATTAGCTTTAAAGTTTAGATACACAGGAATAATCAATAAAATGAAGGATTTATCCAGTTGTTGTTTGACTGATCGGCTTTTCGTCGGTTAATAAGCGGTATCAGATTATGATTATTGCAAATATCTGAATAAACAGGGAACGTTCGATGTCTGGGAAATAGGTGACCAATTATCTTTGAAAACCATCATTTAAATGTTTGATGACCAGTTTTGAAACGAAAATGTTGGATAAAATATGATTTTTTGTATTGAGTTAATACTGGGAGATCAAGGGATCGGAACCATAAATTTAATAAACCAGCCGCCAATTCAGGTGCTAGAATATCAATAACTATGTATTTTATCGTTAAATTCAAGACAGTTAATCTAAGATTTGTCAGATCATGCATCTGATTGACAACAATGTTACATTGAAGTAAAACAAGTTCTTCAAACTTGGAAAAAACAATAAAGTTACCCAAGATAAGCGTCATATTGACCTTAAATTTTCCAGGATAGTTTTAACTCCCTTTTGGGCTGAAGAATCAATCTGTTCGTAAATCTCTAGCTAAATTAAATCATCAGCCTCCCAGATAGATCTGATAATGTTTAGTTTGAGATTAATAAAAAAATTAAGGTTTGTTCTATAATTCATGGAACGCAGATAATTTCAAATGTTATAGGATAAAACAGAAAACCAACAAGCCATACAGTTTAGAATATCGTCCTCTTTATTACTAGAGGTCTGAATGATTGGGTATGCATTAAAGCCTCAGAATATGTTATGATAACAGAAATATCCATCAAATTAATATATTGTATAACTGAGTTTCTGCTCTTTTATTCCTTCATTCGTTTCCATATTTTTATGAAGTTTAAACAACGATAGTTATTGTCAGTAAAACTGGGTGTCAAACCTCAACAAGACATTTCATTTGAACCAAGTGAAACCTTACATTTGTTAAAGAGATATGTCAAGGAGAAACTTTCCAATAATATTTCGAAACTTAACAGTGATTTGAATTTTAAAAAGGGAAACCGGAGAGGATTCCGCGAACTTTTATCTCACGAAATTTTCCGAACGACGTATAAGGAACTGTACATGTTGTTGAAAGTAGTTAAACTTTTAAAAACGTTAAAATACAATTGATAAATTAAAACTAAATATTTCTTATCATTTTTATTGTGGAAAGAATGTTTTTTTCCATATAAAAGTTGATTGTCTATATCGTAATTATTCGGGCTAGTCCGTTCAACGAAAGTAAGTTTGTGCGATGAAAGTTCGCGACAGTCCAGGAATCATACATATGATATATTTCATGCTAACTTCGTAAAAATGCCTTGCCTCACCTTTTATCATAACATGGAATTTTCAGATTCACGTTTAAAACGTATAGGACATTTATTACAACATTGAATCAACTTATGCCGAGAAAAACAATCATCGCTACAATGACAACGAATTTTACTGATCTTTGGCTTTTTCTTATTTTAGAGTGGCATTTTATTCCCAAAAAGTGGATCAAACGGTATTCTTATTCCACTTAAGTATTTGAGAGGTTCCATGATTATATCCATGCACTTTTGGTGGACGATAAGTTACATATCGGTATTAATAGGAACTGAAACACTAAAATGACAAGATCTTGAATTTCATAGCTGAATCCCCAAAGTCTACAAATAAAATATTGTCCACAGCTCACTGTCCATGGTTCCGAAACTGACAATGTTAACCTCAAATCGCTAGATTTTTCAGCGAAAAATCACTTATGCGTAAGCCAAAGACGTTATTTTGATGTTGGATCATTTTTGACCCTGCTTTTTACTTGATATATGAAATAAACAGAAATAGAATGATGACCAGATTTCACGGCTTTGAGATGCAATAAATTTAAACGAACCACTTTGATTTATTCGTCAAGTTACAAAACGCAAAACTGGTCTAAATCTCCTTCAGAACTGATAGAAACATCAAATGCATCAAGTTCGACCACGTAACTCTGTTGATATGTGTCGCAGGGAATTATGATATAATATACTGGACCATATATGAATGATAAAATCTGCCCAGCATTATAACTGATAATTTTTCAAAATGTTGACCGTTCATAACTCGCTGTGGCTTTTCAAAGTCATTCTCATGCTATAACCTGATTAAATGCTCTTTAAACAACATTTTTTATAATAAATAAAATGATTGAAAGAAGTATAAATCCATTCAAAAACTATGGGTGCAGAGCTGCCATTTATCAGATATTGTCCTGGAATATATTTTGAAATTCTCATGGTTATGTAATTGAGAGAAGTATAACTCCTAATCGATATAATACACCGAGAAAAAGGTTCGAGTTGTTCCCTAATGATTTAAAGCTTTTCACGTTAATTATAATTGATGTGAGTGATAGGAAACCACTAGATAACGATGAGACTTTTGCGGTTTTTGATTAAACTTAAGGTTTTTTCAACAATTAAAAGTAGAACCAAAAATTTCGAAACCAAAAGAAGTATATGAAATTCCGATCCTAACAGCATCGAAACATTTGTTGATAATCATTCTTAAACCTTCGAAACTTGATGCGCTATCTGTGAAACCTCCGTATTATTTTCCTTTCCCATTGTCTTTCATTCCAAACTAAGATTATAGGCCGATTATTTCAAAAGGGTAACGATCGTTTTTATCTGATGTTCGTTGAGAATTTATCGAACCATAGTTGATGCGAATTAAGAAATCGTGTTTGTCAGTTTACAGTAAAGAAGATTTTATGCTACAGCACGCACCAAAGGACCCCATAAAATTAGGAGGATCTCCTTTAGAATGTTTACCCCTCGCCATGTTTTAATACACATACGCTGCTCTCTATCCTCGCGTTGTTCGAGTTGTCATCGATATTTAACAAAGAAGCCTAAATTAATTATTAAAATCAATAATGAGACCTTTACTCCCCCTTAAATTCGTCTAGGTTGTTTTGGTACCAAAATTTATAAAAGGAAGGGTAAATGGAATTACTCAACTAATAATGGTGAATGTTTCGTCGAAACTATTCGGAAATAACAAACATGAAATTATTCAGGTATTGTCTCTATTATTTTTAGCTCAAATGTAAAACATACAGCTAGGTATTAACTGGGGTTTCAGCAACGACTATCACCGAATTTACGAATTTACGACATATCTAAGAAAAATGCTGGGAGAAACCCTTGATCTAAAAGGTTCTAAAATCGATGAAGAGGTATTGTGCTAGAACTAGGCTACTCCAAATTTGGGAAAAATAAATAACACAGAGGTCATCGAGTACCTCATGTATGGCTATTGGGAGGAGTCGAACTCACCTGAGAGACGTGTATTTCTGTTTGGGCTGACAAACAGAATTGCTAAAACTCGTCTAAGTATTATAATGGCCTGAACCGCAAATAATTACAGATTGTTTCCATAGCTATCTCTGTTACGAACGGTGTATGGTCACCATTCAATAAACCATTCTCAGCATTTCCTGGATCCCTTGACAGGCCCCCATACATATACGATTGAGGGAACTTAGTACTCTCTAAAGATAAAAACAACCCCAAGAAATCGAAAGAATATTATTGATAAATTTGGCAACATTGAAAATAATATCGAAGGTTTCTTGGGAGAATTTATACCGAGACGAAAACATTCTCAAAACCTCAGGCACGGCCTTTTGCAGGCTTCAAAAGATCTATAATTTCTATTTTTATGGTTTTGTACAACTAATCAATTAAAAAACTTGATTTTAAAAATTTTAGTGCTTGACCTGCGCCTGTACACGAGAACAAGAAGAGGAGGCCACGTTCTAAATTTAACCAATTAGGATGTTATTGTTTACATATATGTGCACAGGAAAATGTATAGCTCGATCGTTTTTTACAATGTGGACAGGAAATTCAGTCTTCTAGGACAAAAGAAATAGATACACCAAAATGGGGTTCGAGATATCTAAATTTATAAATGAGAGAATGATCTAACCTCAAATTTACCCTATAAGAAACGCGAAATATTAGCCATTAATCGAGGCGATAGGTGGCAGTTTGTATACGATCCAAATAATCGATTATCAACACCGTATTTCAACTATGTCTCTGATGACTCAGGGATTCGAGGAAGGACTTGATAATGCATATGCCTTGGTTTCAGTTGATAGATTTGAAACTTAATGGAAGAACATTTAAGGATTCGACTTTTATGAATATAAAATTCATCGATGGATACACAAAGTATTACTATACTTTAAAGTCACATTTAACCCTACCCTGATTTTTGCAGATTTACATGGGGTTCAAACGGACACAGACTCTGGTGTGTGACCACTTTAGTTTATCAAAAATCACCGACGAAAATATAAAGAAAGCGATTCCAATTAAAAAAATCTAAAAACACAATTAACGCATATCCTCAATCTTCAGACGGTACTGGTTTAGACATTCTGATATTTTGTCTTGCGAGAAATCTATATTGTGAAGTTCAGATTTCAGAGGGAAATTTTGGTAGAAGCGGGTCATATGGGTGGAATTGTCGCGTAAATATTGTGCTAGCGATGGCCCACAGAAGAACGATGTCAAGGAAGGGAAAACATATTCATTTATTGGGTCTGTAAATGCAACATCGCACACTGATGGAACAGACAACGAACCAGGAAAATTCTGAGATACATACGCATCTAACATCGATTCCTTTGAGTATTGTCTGGGATCAAAACTCTTTAATAATCTCGATAGATCTTTCAAAACCTTTGAATTTTGAGATTGAGGGTTCAGTAAGTCAGGATAATCGTTCAAACTAAATACTTGACACCGGAGATCGTCAAATTTGTTCTTAATTTGATCTAAACCCGGCGTAAAACATAAATTAGGCGAGTTATCCAGATTACTGCCGAGAAAACCAAAATAGTAATCACTTTTATTCATGGGATTGAGTGGGAACATCCGAACACCACAAAGGGCTCCAGTTGAACTTCGAGTGGCATCGATATATAGGTCAACGATCTCACTTATCGGTGAACTGGTAGACATTTCAACATTTGTAAAACTGCTGATAACGTAAGCAAACAATGCAGATCGGCTGTTAGCGTCATTGAGGTCAATTTGGTGGCCATAATCGGACCAGTAATTGAAATTGAAAACTTTCCTTGGTGGTTTGTGACCAAATGTCGATAAATGCGTAAGAGGAATCAAGAGAGTATCCGAATAACGAAGTGCGTCAATAGTTAGGTAAGAGTTAACGAAACCGGAATTGCAGAAATCGTCATATTTATCTCCAGCGTCGTAGATACCATATAAAATTTTAAATTTTTTGCGATAAACGTCTTCGAGATGCTGACAAATAATAGAACACGCCAAACCACCCGAAGAATGAGTTTCGGATATTACATGGAAGCCTGCTAATAAATCACATTTTTCTAAAGTTTTTCTTATATCTTCAACGAATGTGTCGTAGAACAGTTGACTGTCAATGAATTCGAGCTTGTCAAACATATTCGATCCTTTAGCATTATAATTGTTTGAAATATCCGTGATTTTGCCACATTCACCATCGTAATCGTTTGCGTTTTCATTCATTTCGAACGGGTTGGGATTGTGATATAAATCCATGATATCCCTCAAATCCACATCCTTCACGTATTTGTATCCAGAATGCTCACTTTTCTCCAGATTTATTTTGATTGAGCTATCGTAGGCGATTTCATTTTCTGGGCAGGGCTTGGAGTATTTTTTTAGATAGCTATGGACAAGGGCAGGTATCTGACCGATCTGCAAAGAAATTGAGTTTCTTGACATGGTATAATCTTGCAACGATCTCTTGAGACCACGATGATATCGACCATCGTCGGCAAGCTACGAGTTCGAAAACGTGTTTATATGTGCGCGTGCCTAGTTTAAAGGAGAGAATTCAGGATCTATCATTGGTAAAGCTATGCTTATGCCCAAGTTAATGTTTAGATGTCAAGGAAGGGATGAAATCAGCTTTCGTTGAACAAAATGGCTGATTAAATCTGTCATCGCGTCCTAACTGAAGGATTAAATTTGATCCTGATTTTTCAAGTTGAACTAAGCGGGGGGTCTTAACTCCTGGATTGGGGACAAACTTCCCAGTTAGCCGGGAGATAGCCACAGTTTAAGGTTGTGATTGTAATCTCGCACCAGGCCTTGGTTATCTCTTGCTTGCTCGATGGGTGTTCGTAAGATGTTGACCCAATTTCTGAGAATCTCAAATAACCCAACGAATATTTCTATAAATTTCTTGAAAGAAAATCTCCTTATGGATAGACTCAGATATTGAAAAATACATATCGATGGAGTTTTTGGGAAATCAGGGTACTTTTTTGTGTGAATTCTGATGCTATTGAACAATGTTTGGACCACTCGAACCCAAATCGCTAGTCTGTCAGAATACTAAAAGACATTCCAGAAGCCATATATATGCTGAAATTGGGCGCATGATCGGTTAAATCATTTTTGGATTTCAATTCAAAAATGTCAAGCCTACGTTGGAGTTGATGTTCCAGGTTCTGCAGCCATTATAGGACATCGTGTGTTTCAATGTGAAACACCTGCGCACGACTCATTTTTTACTGATATTTCCTGTTTATTAACAACTCAACAGATATAAAAAACACATGTCGAAGGCAGTAGAAATGCATTTGCAAAAGAAGCGTCTTTATTTCGATTGTATTTTATCGTTTTCCACTATTCTGAGGCGGGTTGACACATTTCTCGTGATTTAAATAAACTTGACAAAACCTCACAAACGTACTGGGGGTTTGGATACAAGATTTTACATCCAACATAGGACACAATATTTTTGAGTGTTAACATTTTCGAATTATTTTTCTAATTGCGAAAGATTTTTGATATTGAATACGTATTAACGATTCTAACAGAGGCTAATAAATATTTATTTTTATTGTTTTTGACCCTCATTCATTTTTTTTTAAATTTTTACTCGACATGAAAGATTTTGATAATTAAAACGAGCGTAGAAGGTGTCCCATATTGATTTAACTCGGTGTTAAACATTGGTACTTATGGTGTCCAGGATTGGACCAAAACCCTGTACGTCCATTTTCGACATGTCTACAACAGATGTAATTCAATTACAAATGTGATTCGTTGAAGGTTTGACACAGCGACTGAGCCCCAAATTGTAAACCTGGATTTAAAGAGAAAACAACCCAAAACTCGTCCATTATCTTTCATGTAACTAAATGGTTGAAATCAAAATTTGTGCTTGAAGATAATTCATAATTGTGTGGTAATATGCGAGGACAGTAAAAAAGAATATTTTATCATCATTATGGAATGACCGACGGGCACAAAATCATACAATGTAGCTTGCACACAAAGGCAACGAATCATGGAGACGATTTCCGGCACAATTTTACTTGAATTCGAAGGAGAGTTATAATCATTTGTAAAAAATGAAATCTATGAAGAGAAACAATTCGCTCCAGCTGCTTAATCATCCATTTGTCGATTCACCGGACCATAAAATGCTTTTAAAATTCCCACCATCATAACCCACTGAACGGTTAGGATGGAAACCTGAGATGGTTTTTGATAAAGCATCCCAATGTTCCTGTACGTTTGACTAGTGATTACTGATGATTTAATAAAATCATATTCACGAAACAAGTTCCAGATGGTTTAAGATGACACCCAATCAT
>JWZT01002668.1:168296-179649 GCA_000827895.1 Thelohanellus kitauei | reverse complement strand
CGAGGGCACGTTTCTTTGAAATTTTGGGATTCAAAAACCAAAAAAGTCACAGATCTTTTGGATCACGTGGTCAAATTTAGTTCATCTGATAACCTATTTTGGGCGCTTGTCAAGGTTTTTCTCTAAATAACCAGACAAAATCTCATTATAATATGTTGAAATTTCTGGTTGATAACAGATATCAGGATGCATATTTTGGTGATATCTACGTATTTGGTGCCTAATATCAGATCGATGACATCATAAAGGTGGTTACGCAGAATCAGATGATTTTGGTAATTTTGAAAGAAGAGCAAAAAAGCACCACCTCAGTGTGGTTATCTGAAATAAATGATCTTAAATTTACCAAGATATCCACTATGATGCTGGGGGTAGATTGGGATCGTGAAGATGCTTCCAACTCTATAAAAATTGAATACCATATTAATATGATTGAAAAATTGCCAGGATTAGTCTTTATTTCTCAAGTCACACGAAGGGATGGAAAAACTCGAAAACTAACTACAGTCTCGTATAATTACGGAAATACATTTATACCGCTCAAATACAAGTCACAAAAAGGTCATTGCGAATGGGTAAGTTTGACTCATTATACAGCCAAAATGCAAAATTTTCATTCCTCCAAGAAGTAATACATTGAAAATCAAAATGCGGCATGCTCGAAATGATCCGATGTTGATGGTCGCACTTTGTAATTATTTTAATGATACTAGGCGAACTAATTCGGGATGGACTTCCTGAAATATCTGCATTGATGATATCTCATGACGGTGGATATAGTTGGGCTGATGTAATCATAAATTCTTTCAGACAATTTATGATTTTGATTTTTTGACAATACTAAATGACGGAGAGGTCTTAATAGGTTCCTCTAACAAACTATAGTATCGAAAATAATAAGCCCAGTTTCAGTTTAGATAGAGGCAACACCTGGACAGAGTTAACATTCAATCCTTCAAATTATCACATGAAATATTTTGTAGTGGGTCAAGGCCCGACAAAGTTTAAATTTTTGGCCCTTACATTTTCTAGCAAACAAACCGGATATGAAATTGTGATTGGTGATTTTTCGGAACTATTTGGTAGGGAATATTTTATATCTAGGTGAAAAATGCTACTCCAGCGACTATAAAACAATTACTCCTGGACGTGAATTATTAAATTCATGTTTTCACGGACGAGATGGATTTATCTATACAAAAACGTCTTCCAAAATCTGCGAAAGTGTGATTTCAGATCTTCCGAAAATTAAATCAAAGCCATGTGTCTGCACACCCGCGGATTATCGATGGTAAGTTAAATAATAGCTATCATTTTCTTATAAATGTCCCTCAACAATAGAAAGCAATTTTATCTCGAATTCGGCTTACATCCAGATTAAGTTCGATTTATATCGTTGATAAAATTCTCTAAATAATCATCTTTTCTGCTAATGATAAAACCGTTTTGATTCATTTCACTGAACCCAATCGCATTCACCGATATTTCGTTTTTGATGATTTTTTTGCCTTAAAATCCTATATTTTATAGCCTAGCGAATTTAAAAGACGTCACTTGATACCAGGCATAATTTCATAGAAAGGAGACACAACCATATTATGTCATATGATTTGCATCAGAAAATTGTGAGTGGACATCATTTGACTCTTTTTCTTGTAAATAAACACATTTAGATAGTTAAATGTATTTGGGTTATATTCATTTTGAAATTGTTGAGGCGTCAATATTACCTTTGATTTTAGGTAGAATCTACAATTTTTACGAGCCTTATTTATGAGTTACTATTCAATCTCTCGGTTTCTTATTGTTTTATCCTTTGAATTTTTTCGAATGTATGATTATTTTCGATGATGTAATGATTAGATATCATAAAAACTGTATTCAAATCAAGATTTCTGTGTTGGTAAACGAACGGGGTCGGTAAAGAAATAAAAACATTGTGCAGATAATGTGTATGATCAATTTATAAGAAACGTGAAATCAACCCCTTTATATCAATGAATATTTTTATCATTCATAAAAATTAAAAAAATATGTTTATATCGTAAAAACACAGTATAAAGATAATCTTTATTTTCAAAACGCAATTTAAATATCCCCAATAATACTTTAATCAGTTTTGTAAAAAATGTCACAATGCGCATGGTTTTGAAGATATTAAATTCTGTGAAATGATACAAACAGTATATTTTTGAAGCTAATGAGATCATTCCAACCATTTTGAGGGAGGTTTTAAACATGTTGCCTCACACCAATGTCAGATTTTGTTCGACGGTTCATGTAGGAAGTGTCTTGATGAATTTTTCGGTTCAACCTTAAAGAGCACGAGAATCTAAAAAATTATAGTCTTTATTAACACATTGCAACGTCCGCTAATCCAATGTTAGTTTTCAACTCCAATATTTGTGCCTCCTACTTTCTTCACTCTTTTATAAACTAATTATGATTTTTACCTAATGTGGCGTTTTTCACAGAAGTTTATATTAAAAATACTGATAACACCCCTCTGGTCAGAGTAGCTGAACGTTCAATCGAGAACACCAAATGACAATATAATATTCAATTTCTATCTTTCGATGAAAAAATCAAGATATTCCTTTAGATTTATACCTAATAATTGTTATAGGTCTTATGGTGTTTCCCGCTTCATCGATATCGTAAGATTGAATTTATTTCTGCTTTATAATAATATCTGCCATCTTCATACGCTCACATCTAAAACTAGAGAATTTATCATAAATGTAATGAGCTTTAAACAGAATAACTTACAATATTCATTGTTAACGAGAATGGGCTAACTAGTATTTATAAAACCAGCTTACTTTGTATGTTTCAAACTGGTTAATTTATATAAAAGTCATAAAAAATATCTTTTATACAAACCATAAGTATTTTTGTAACAATAAAATAACTCTAGTCCCACTGCGTATAATTCTTTAATGGAAAATGCTTTATGCTTTCACCTAATTCGACTCATAGACATGTTCATGAATGTGATGATCCATCTGAGTTTGTCATATCCCAAATAAAGTAATGGCTTCAACGTTCAGACCCAAAAAATTCGCTGATAATATCTGCGTTGAAGATCAAGCAAAGAGAGAAGATCGTGAAATTTGCAGATTCCACAGTTAGAATCTGTTTTATTCAGAAAATCATCCCACTATATCACTTTTTACAAAAGGAAAATTGATGTTCGTGGATCTAATAGCCGACGACAAGTTACCGACGATGTTTTCCTCAGAATTTCAATTGGATGTGAAAATATTTAGTTTTAAATTCGATAAATTCAAAAAATGCCTGTACCTTCTGACCAAAGAGGGAATCATGCGTAAATGTTATGGATCAAAAATGGAATTGAATCGACCTCATGTTTTAATCATTAACCATCACCGAATAAAGGGAATGGACCTCGACCCATCGAACCATTTTTTATATTATCATGATAAACACAAGATTACGGTGACTGATTTAAAGACCCTCGTTAAAAGTACAATTTACAGCACGTCTGATTTGATTTATTTTATGAAATTGGATATGATTGAACAGTAAGGAAATTTTCTAAAGAAGATATATTTATGTATCTTACATTTCGAAAGACACAAAAGCTATTAAAGTGAAAGTGCTGACAGTATCTGGTGATGAAAGGACGTCCTTTGACGTAAAAACGATTATACAGGAAATTTACTTTACTGGAGTAATGTTTATTGTTTACACCGACGAAGGAATATATCAACACTTCCATAATTTAAAGAAATTGGAGAAAGTAAGTCTGAATGAAAATAGATCCAAAATCGAGATTACGAGTTACAATATCTTCGGGTGAGCTCTAGAGATCAATTCGTTACGTCACATGGATATAATTATTTCAACTATTTCGTCTTGTTAAAAAATATTAAAATGGCGAATATGGAAGGAGGAATAGATTATCGTAAGTAAATTCACAAATTTAACGATATGACTGCCCAAAATACCTGCGTATTAAAGAAATTATTTTTATAAAATTATACCTGAATACATGCATTTGCCTGATAAAAAGATATTCATCTATGAGATTTTTTAATCCAAACATACTTCAAATCATATATTTAACCTCGTACCTCTGTCCTAATTAAACATAGGCCCGTTCATGTAATATTTATCAGTCGTCATGATTTTACAATTCGCGATCATCTTCCAGCATACATGATTTTTATTTTAAAGTGTAAACTAATTTGTGCCGATCGGCATTTTTTGAACCTCTTCCTCTATTATCCGATCATATAGGCTGATTGGATTCAAAATATCTTCGTCTATCGCTGATTGTACTTTTTAATCACACATGACAACCCTCTTTTATACCCATGGATGTAGTCGTTTGCGCCAGCTGATACTATTGATAATTCAAAACCAGGAAGAATTCAATACTTGGGTATTATTGGCCTAATAAGTGATAATATGCTTTTCAGAATGTTACGAAAATGATGATACATGATTTATATGCAGGCTGAAACGAAAATTAATTACATGATTAAAAATAACTAAAGCAAATGATAAAACTGATGAAAATAATTGTGGGAAAAGTGGAATTAAATGAAATTTAGATCTAAAATTCGATTTGAAAGTTCATCATCACAAAAGAATATTTGACTACAAATACACGGGTCAACGTCCACCAAATAGTCTCTTCAATTTTTCACCATAGCCCTGTAATTTAAGATATTATTTCGCAGTATAATTGTATATGCAGACTTAAAGTTAAATAAACGTTTACTATAAATTATGGCCTCACATAACTTGTTATCTCGTTTTTTCTACTATTTCAATTCATATGTTAAATAGTAAATAATTTTTTTTAGTTTTGCCCAAATCATGCCGATTTTCTCATTGTGAATTTTTCTGCTTTCCTATATCATCTGAGTCGTTTATTTGCGGTTGTCCAGATGGGATGAAACTCATCAAAGAAACACAAAAATGTAAATGTTTAGATGGAGGAGATAAGTGCTCAGGTTCTCAACATACTAATAATAGTTTGCAGAAGTGATGAATTCCGATGCAAAAATCAACAATGTATTCCCAAGAAGAATACGTGTAATGGTATCGATGACTGCGGCGATGGTTCTGATGAAAGTGCCTGTGTTAAAGGTGTCGAAAATGATTATAACAGTTTGTAAGAATGTCGAAATTTTGTGCGCCAAGGATAAGAAATGTTTAAAGTGGGATCTAATTTGCAATGGAGTAGACGACTGTTCTGATGGATCAGATGAAGTGGAATGCACGAAACGTATAATGTGATTGAATCAGTAACTCCAACATGCAAAAGCAACGAATTTGAGTGTTTGAATAAAATCTGCATTCCAGAAAAAAATGTATGCGATTCTGAAAACAACTGTGGAGATTGGAGCGACGAAAAAAGATGTTTTGGTAAACCGATAGATTAAGTTAGATAAAAAATGCGAGGCGTCCGGTGGTTATTGCGACGATGGCACATGCATTCGGCACCACGAAATATGCGACGACGTGTTTAATTGCTTAGATTTTAGTGATGAACGCGCATGTAAATTTTCATTGATTCAGGCAAGCCACGAGTATTTTATGATGCAAATATCACATGCTTGATAACTTGCGATAATAAATGTCTACCTTACAAAAAAATATGCGATCATATTACAGATTGTCAGGACCACTCTGACGAAATGTCATGTGGTACGATTTTTGAAATACTTACCATCTATTTTATTTCATATTCATTAAAACTCTAAACGTTAAACAAAAGGATATTAACACCGTTTTTATCTAAAGTTTGTCATATTAAAAGGACTATTTTTGAAACAGGCATCCTAGACTTGTAAACATATTGAGAGGATACACTCTATAATCTTATCCTAATTATTACTTTATATCCTCAAGAAGCCACGAGATATGTGATTATTGTTTAAAACATTTACATTTTTCAAGATCAATGTGAGATTTTTTGACGTTTTATCAGCATAATTAAATTTAAAAAAATACATGATAATAAAATTCTACCAATTATTCTGTTATTTCAACTTAATCATTTTATTGTGGTCAGAATTTACAGCATTATGATAATTGAAGTTCCTATAGATCATAGATGCTCAGAATTTGTTTACGGAGAGCTACAGGTTGTTTTGAATGTTTGAATCATGAGCCAAATTTGACGAAATGATGATAACTTTAGTAAGTTATCAGAAACATAGTTTATAAACATTTCTCGAATAAATGTACTTATATGCTAACTCACAAAGGTCGTTTTTTTGCACATGTCTCCTTTGGATCATTCAATGTACCTTAGGGCTCATTCCAACGGCTGATTTTTTTTATAATAAACATGAATTCACAAAAGAGGCAGAAAGTTTCAAAAACTATTTTTAGTTAATGAAAATGTTTTTTTGTAACGCTTGAGAAGCAAGGAGAGTTGATTCTAGGATCCGTCTATTGTAAACTTTGTCCTTAATTTTCCTTGACGTTGTGACAAGAGATTATTGCAAAAATTGGCATTACAAATTGCCCCATTAAGCTCTGTAATCGTCTTCCTAGTCAAAAAAACAGCTCAATTTCATTCAGCCATGGAGAATAGGGTGCTAAAATACTGTTTCGTGGCCGATTGATTATATCACATGACCGATCTCTCTTGAATGATGGAATCGAATATTAACCATCACAGATATCTAGGGGATATTTGATTAGTTACCATATCTTTTTGAACCAGTTCAGTCTTTGTGTATAATTTTGACAACGATAACATACCAGAGAATTTACCCTTTCTTCACATTTAATACTTCTAATTTGAATAACCAACAAATAAAATTGTTTTGTCTTGAAAAATGGGTTTTCTCTCTTTAAATTGGACTTGACAGGTAAAAGGAACAAGAGGTCAAGAAAGAGCTTCTTGGTACCCTTTTCTCCAAGGTTACATCAAATTGAGTTGCTTTTATTCGAAATGGAAAGTGATAATAAAGTTTTCTAGGATATTAAAGATGACAGCTATCTGCAAAACACTATTTCCACAGCAAAATGGGAAACAAACCAAAATGAATACACTAGATTTATCCGATGATCTGAACATCTTTTTCCAATGTGTTACAACGAGTTCATTTTTAATTTATTTCAGAATAATTTTTAAAGCTTAATGCCGCCATTTGAATTCATTTTTTGAGTTTAAAATAATCAACCTTCTGTGTAAGCCCTGAAGTACATTTGGTCTGAAATGGTGTTATAGGCAAATCTGATGTTTATGTAGACAAACGTGCGCTTTAGTAAAAAGAGAAAGTTATTCAGGGGCCTCAGTTTATGAGCCTCTGTTGTAGATAAGCATACATCTATTCCTCACATTACGACTGATTTTTTTATGTAGGTTCGGTCGTTAAGCATATGGGTTTATTGTGGGAAAATACAATCGTTGTAAATGATAACTAGTAATCAGCATACATTGAAACTATTCATAAAAATACATGAGTAGGTTTCCATGACCATTTATCTAGTTGTTTAATTTAAGCAGTCGAAGCTCGGGCCAGAAGGGACAAAGATGAAATAGCAGTTGTATCTTTATGGTCAATAGCTTTCGAAATATTTTATTCAAAACTTACTTTGCTGACGCAGATGTTTTTTGCCGACATCTATATAATTTTCAGCCTCAAAATGTCAAAAAATATCAATTAGATATTCATTTCGCTACGAAACATACATTTTAAATGTACGATAATCCAAAAACATGCTACTATTCTTGTATTTATTGACCCACATTCAATTCGAGAAAATTGATTCTCTAATTTTAGGTCAAGAAAATTTTAGTCACAAAGGCAAGCGGTCTTAAGGTGAGTAGATGTTAAAGTACACATAACTATTTTTATGTTCGATTTAACCACGTAGAACTTGAAATTTGACCACCAAGCAGAGACTGCCTCAAATAGCTCAGTTTATCATGAATACCATTATTTATTGTTAAAACATTCAATATGTAATTCAAACTATTTTCAGGATTAAAAATTCCTTGATTTTGTTCAAGATCGATGTATAGTAGCAAGTTTTCAAGTTATTCATAGCCACATTTAAGTTTTAGGTGGTCATCTTTGAAAGTAAACCTCCGTACCTATAAAGACAAAAATTCTGCATTTTTTTTAGAATTTAAGGCATGATTAAAATGCAAAAATTAACGATTGTATTCTTAGTAATTATATTTCTGATAAAATAAACGTCACAGGTTTTAAAAAGGCATGCCCGCTATCCAGATCAATACGCTGTAAAGACGAAGAGGGGTGTTACGACAAGTCTCAGCAGTGCGATGGTTTCAATGATTGTTCAGATGGAAGCGATGAAAAAATCTGTCAAAGTTCATTCTTATGTTATTAAGGCACAACAAGTTGTATTGGCGATGAATTTTTCACTTGTGATACCGATTCCGAAATATGTATCTCAAGAGTATGCGATGGGTTCAAAGATTGTGACGACGGATCAGACGAGGGTCCCATATGCCGTAGATCCATTTTAATTTCAGAAACATATGATAATGTCAAAAATGTCTCCTTTGACATAAGGCTGAATGGTGTAGTATATTTCTCGTGGATTCACGAGCGTTCTGCAGGCCAACTGGATGTGACAATACAAGACATGTAGTATTTTTCTCATTTTTAGATATACACAAGAAATAAATCAGAAAACAGTACTCAAAAACGAATTTGAATTCTTTGGACATATGAACTGTCACCGATATTTGCTCATGGTCCACTTCAAGGATACTCTGATTAAATACCTTCAATATGTTTATGTTGAAAAAATGGAATATGTTATACCCCACAACCTAGAATATGATTTTACAAGAAAGGTTTTGAAATGGAAAGCTGATAGTCCACCGTGTCTACCACTTGTATTTTATGTAATTAATTATATTATACTCAGATGGAATGCTTTCACGGTGAAGAGTTATTTGCTAGAAATTTTTCTGACATCAATTTCGTGAAACTAGACCTGAGATTCGGGGATGTATGTAGAGTACGAATCATTTAAAATAGGTTGCCACATGCCCTCAATCTGTTTTTAACATTTCATGCAGTCCATTTTCGCAACATTTAAAGATTGGAATAATTTCAAATTTTCAAAGAAATTTGATAATAATCTCGAGTTCCGTCGTCGCTGTAATCATTTTAATATGCGTCCTTCTATTTCTTATTTGTCGAAAATGCTTTCGTATAAAATCGATTGAACAATTGACGATTCAGAATCTTACTTTTAGGTCCCTCCTAAAGAAGGAAAATAACAAATGTATATTTGATACTTATTCAGTCTTCCATAGAATCCAATCAGTCGAAAGCCATGGGGGATAATCCTAATACATTTTTGAATTTATCCTAATTTAGCTACATTATATACAGCAATTAATGTCTATTTTATTTGCATTTGATCGTAATATATGAGATCGCTCTACAGAATTCGATGCCTAAAACAAAGACCGATGTTTTTGAAGAGTTGAAATCCTCAATAAATCATAAAAGCGAACCCTCTTAACATAAATGGCACAATGGATCTCATGTATTGTAGTCTATTCTTACATTGTTTTTTAAAACTAATAGAAAATTCATTCAGGGATAAATTAGATGTTTATTTATCACAAGAAGGTTATAAGACGGTTAGAGACTGGTAACGAACGCAGATATACCTATTTTTATACAGTATTGATCACCTATTTTCCAATTTCAATTCATTTTAATTATAAGGTGAGGCGGCTAATAATTCACATAAAGTTGATGATTATTTTACACAATTCAAAAATAAACTAAAAATAATACACGTATAAATTTTTTTGAAATTTTAAAACTACATTTTATCATAACATCGGTGAATTATGCCCTGCTATGAAATACCCGATATGCACATGCGCCGTACCACGCGATAGTGAATCGACTTGTTTAAATTTGAATTTTCGAGAATAGTTCTTTCATAATCATGTATATTCACCGACCCCGAAACTATTTTCTAGGTTTCTAGCTGAACATGAAATTGGTTTAATATTGGTTACAAGATATCTTTATAATCCAAGGACGTAACCTTAATCAAAGGTAATAAATAGGTTTATTTTCAATAGAATTCCTTTAAATATCATTGGAGCCATAGTGTTTTTGTCGACATTACTTCACATGGTTTTTGTCTCCCGCGCAAGCATTTCAATGCTGAAACAGTTCCATCAATGAGCAATCCAAACACTATTATTAATCAGATTGCCCCCATTTTGAAATACTCTGGTCCCAGTTAATACTTTTAGCCTAAATTAATAAATATAGACGAATTTCATTTTTATACCAGGCAGAATTTTGGCATGCAGCAAACATTATCTCAAGTACATTCGAATTATCCGAAATTTCTGCAAAATGCCAGAAATCAGCTAGGGTTGTACGTGCTGATTCGCTTTCAGTTATTTTAAAAGTTGTTCGGAATATCATGATTTAAGGTCAAAATTTTACGTCAGTCGTACTCCGGAGAAAAAAATTGATTGCACAAAACGGTAAAAATGGTTGATCAACTCGGTTCTATAACTTGTAACATTCAGAAAAGGAGGTTTCAAGAAATTTCTAGAGGTTTTTTTCATATATTCTCTTAGATGCGGTCAAAACTGACAGTAAAATATAATAACACTCTACTGGTTGTTTGGATTAGCATATCGAAATTTTTCAATCGAATGTTTGAAAGAATGGATTCTATTACTTCAATCATTGTATTTTCTGGTTAAAAAACTAATATAAATTATATGAAGAACCGTAATGCGCACGCTCGTGTATTGAAAATTAATAGAGGAAATAATGTGAGATGGATCTTGGTTTATTTTATTGCATTACCGGATGATTAACTTCATATACCTGTAATAAATTTCAGGTTCGTGATTTTAAAACTGTTCATAACGACTAAATTCTAATTTGCGCACGCGTTTCACGATATTGGAAAACTGACGCATATTTGATTTAACTACAATTATTTATCATAAAATATTCGAGGATAATTTCTTCACTGTGTAGAATTTTAGATAAGTAACAAAAATTCAATGATTCTTTTGGTTTTACAAATATATTTCTTGTGAAGTCATTTTATGTAATAATTTTGGGGTGATATAACAAATGATATAATTGTGGACAATATCAATTCAAGCTCGCTTGGGTTATCTTATTCTAATTCCTCATATAATAAGGGTTCCCTGACATCTCGGCGGGTGACATTTCTCTCACGTCCATTAGCTTGTGACAACTGGGAAACGATTTCTGGATTTTACACAATTGGATATACAACATTTGGCAAAAGAACGATCATAAAATGAAATAATTAACTTATTTATCCTACAGGTGTAACATTTGGGCAAAGACTGGTAGAA
>JWZT01002668.1:134074-165912 GCA_000827895.1 Thelohanellus kitauei | reverse complement strand
AGGGCGTGGTATAAATTTTAATCTGTCAAACATATAACATGTGAAGGTTGAGATCAAGTCATATTTAAAATAAATTAAATTTTGTTAATATCAATATACCGACAAAACAAAACGATACAAGGTCTCAGATTTACTAAATCAGTAATTCTCGAACCTATTTTGTAGAGTATTCATTATCCAAGGAAGAAAATGAAAAATCCCACTGCATCTTCTTTTTGTACGTTTTCCTTCTTCTGCGTCGGATTATACAAACAACGAGAAATAAAACAATAAAGACAGAAATTGTGGCGGCAACATATTTGACGATTGATGAGCTTCTCTTTACATATTCTTCAATAAGAATAAAGTCAGAGAAAGGGCTACATGAGATATTGAACACAGGTTTTGGACACGTGGCGATCTGTATAATTGATTGTTTACTCGACACCTCAACGGGTTTATATATTTCAGTTCATATGAGTGTAAAATAGTGAAATTTCTAATCACTAGTATGTTCCCTGAATAACATTCGATCTATCGTAATGTAAACTAGTACATAGAACCAGTATTGTAAGCAAACAGGGTGGCGGGTTTTCCATATTACCGCGTTTTTCAGCGCATCATACACCACATTAGTCGGTGATACGGTTTTCCAGGGTTTTAAATAAATATAATTTTTGTATTTGAATATGACCATCAGTCCTCACAAAAATGACATATCGGCCGCACTCCAAATGTTCACCATACTCGAATTTATTATTTTTATTTCCGACACTCGCAACATCGATATTTTGATCACTGAACAAAAAAGATATGTACACAGACCGGATGATTACTTCGAAGTTAAATCTATAGGTTGTCATGTCCCAGTTGAATGAGACGATGCCATGGTCTAACATATCAATTCTTATGCCCCTTAAATGGTTTTTATTAGCTATATTCAGGAAATAATACAACAATAATACGTTTCATCTGATTGATCATCACAATTGAAATTGTCGTCACAAACATGAGAAAAGCAGATGGACTTATTTTGACATAAAAAATATTCATTTTCAATACAGGGGACAGGTCCTTAATAAATTTCCCATATACCGCCACAATCATTTTCATCGCTTCCATCCTCGCAATCGCGAAATCTGTCGCATTTTTCGGAATAACTATAGCATGAGTTTTCGTCAACACAATGCAACGGTTTTTGGATTGGACATGTGATACGGACACCTGTGTTAAATGAATGGATTATTTTATTTCGATCAAAATTTTAGGCGATATAAAAGATAGGCCTTTGTCGATACGATGATATCACAGATTTAAGCATGTGCAGCTCGGGTTAGAATAAAAAATGAAATTCAGGGAATATTCGGGAAGACAGGGTATGTCAAATTCTGACATAAATCAAATTATGGCAATTATCCATTGTTATAGTATTAAATGATATTTTGATACGCATGGGAACAATATTGTCCATGATGATTAATTATCAATGTCAATATCAGGGTCAAGAATTGACACATTTCTCTGGAAGATCATTGATGTAATCTGATATTTTGTTACTCTAGAACTGTGCCCGTTTTTGATAATATCATACAAATCAGTCATTTTTACATTAATAAGAGAATATATTCGAAAATTTACATCTTTTTTTAATATAATGTTTTTTATAGAAGTATATATATGAAAATCCAAAGTAAGCCATTCGACAGAGATTGCGTTAATCCTGGAATCAATTTTATATTCTTTTAAAATTATTATAAAAGGTATTCTAACGAAAAGTAACGAATAGATGATAAATATGCCATGACTCGTGCGATCTTTGCAGTGTACAAACCTTGAGTGTCCAAATGGCACCATGTGGAGGTAAACTGATTTAAGATTTTCAGGTAATTCGTCACAATTTTAGTGACGATTATAAAACTTGTGGTATACATAGTATACAATGTTAAAAACACAATCCATCAGGTAAAAAGCTTATTTTTGGCGTTTTCAACAAAGATCGTTTATAAAAAATGAAAGACCTATTTCTTAACCGAAAACCTAGACTTGTATAGGCAAATTATAGGGTATTAAATTACTTGTCACCCGAAAGGGAAGAATAAATTATTGTAGAGAGTGAAAGGATAACAGTCGAAATTCCATGAACGATTGCGCGTGAGTAAATATTAAATTATTACCACATGCGTATTCATCTGATCCATCACTACAGTCAGTCAAATGATCGCATATTTTATTGATAGGGAGGCAATATTCATCACATTTTATCAAACAGGATACATTTGTTTCCATAATAAATCTAGCGATGCCTAGATAAGCAGAGTTAAATACATGCGCGTTCGTCACTGAAGTCTAAGCAATGAAAAGTGTCATCGCAAACTTGATGAAGATAAATACAGGTGCCATCGTCACAAAAAGCGCCAAAATCATCACATTTTCGATCTGAAATTACAAATATTTAAAACCTAAGCAGTCATTTTCATCGCTGTTATCCCCACAGTCGTTATTACCATCACATACTCTATGCGATTGGATACATCTTTCATCTTCACATTCGTATAAATCTCCTGAGCATCTAGGAATAACTATTTAAGGGATGATTACTTTTATCGCATTCGACTTCGTCATAACCGTGGGAACAATCAAATTTTCCGTCACAAATTAAACGTTGCGGTATGCATTTTTTATCTCTCGGGCAGAATATTTGATTTTTTCCACAAACTTGTGAGTCTGTTTACTTACTCAAAGGACAAAAATGCTCATCCGAATGGTCCTCGCAGTCATTGATTCCATTACAAAGGTATCTGCGCAAAATACATCGACCATTGTTACAATAAAATTCATCATTTTGGCAAACTGAAAATAGAAAACAAAAATACCCGGACAATTGCGGCTTGTCTTTTCACAGACACATTTTTGAGTTACTAAATCGAATATCATTTGATCTGGACAACCGCATATTAATGCGTTTTTTGAGGATATCACACAGAAATATTCGCATCGCGACGACTGGCATAACTGTGTTCCTACTAGAAATAAATAAATCAAATCACGAGGCATGTTAAAATTATTTTGTTGATCTTCATAATGTTGTGGAAATTTTCTCGGACAAGTTTGAAAAACTCGGTTGCAAATTAAACCACACCATTAACTGTTCCGAATTTCAGACTTTCCAGTTTAGACATTCAAAAGGTCCCACTCCGCAGTTATGATAAGAGAGAAAATGATAAATGTTCGAGAGATTATTACTGTTGGGATCATGCCAATCTCAATAGACGACTAATAATATCAGTCTCGATAGTCTGATAGCTTATTTTCAAGACCCTTAAAGATAGAATTGTTATAAATGTTCATTTATTTGTATTTATAATAACAATACAACATCCGGAACTTTCGAATATCAACGTCGGAAATTCGGAACGGGAAATGACATAAATAAACTTATTCGAATCAAAATATTAGGTAAATAATTAAAAACAATTCCCTAAAAAACAAATATACAAAATAATAAATTTGTGTGTTCGCGTCACAAAAATAAGGCGCGCATCGATATAAATATTCAAAAAAATGCGCGTGCGCGAAAATCAAGATCGATGTTAGCTGATTGGATTCTTTAAGATCAAAAATCCTGCCTAACACTGCGATTTTTTAATCTCTTATAAAGAAAGGAAATTTAATTTTTAACAGAGAGAGTGAAGAAGCGTTGTATTAAGTAAAATACACCCATTAGATTAACTAAGAAATTATGCAATTTCAACAAAATAAGTGTAAATATGAAAATAGGCAGTGAAAGCATACATGCGTTGGAGCTGAATTCCATGTTTGCTTTCATGATATTTTTGTATAAAATGAAGTATGTCTCGATTAAAATTCCTTGTGAGGTCACGAAATTATTTCCCCATTTGACACTCAAATATCTTAGGTATGGAATGGGTTTCTGGATCTACAACAAATCTATGTTTACGTTCTTAAGCTCTTCGGACACCGTCACGTATACATATACGCCGTCATCGGTATAAATTTGAAGCCGCCCATGAATATTGGCGATATCTTGCACGTTCTTGTCAATCGAAAATGAGTATTTTTCTGATCCATCCATTCTCAAAACCGTAATTTTTATTCTTTTCGTGTGTTTATCTTCCATAGCTATGTAAATATTTCTAAATTAAATTTGTCTCACATGTACGCAGAATCCCATTTTAATAACGTAATTCTATCATCGGTTTGATAAAGTGTCATTTTGGTCACTGTTCTCAAATTTGTAACCCTTACGGAATGCTTGTAATAGAAATATAGATGGTGGTTGAATGAATCGATTTCGATCCCTTGTATTCAGACATCTTCGACAATATACACAAAAGATTTATCAAGCTCTCGTTTACTTCCGTAACACTTCTGAATGATCCCTCGATTTATATATATATAAAGACATTTTAAGATTTTGTCGAATCTAAAATCCAAAATCTTTTCATCATATTGTAATTTTGGGGCAAATATCGTAACCCTCTTTTTGGTATCGCCCATATTAATGAACATCAATTTGCCTTGTGCAAGTATTGTGATAGTAAAATGATTTTCTGCCATCAAGAGAACAAAATACCGTGATACCTACATATTTCCATATTCAGAATATTCTCTGTTTTTTCAAAACAAACATTTTCGTTGAATATTTGGGGTCTAGATCATTAAAAATGTACTGGATTGCAGAGGGGACAAATTCGGCCGAGTCGTAGCATTCGTGAAAATGTTTGTAAATAAAATGTTTCACAGTTGTATAGCATTTTCCATAATGGAAATGATAGCCGAATGAACTAAATATACAGAATAGAAAATAAGATGTTTTCGATTCATGTGGGGCCGCCATAATAGTCATTAAATTGCCAGACATGGAGCGGTCTATCAATACATAGAACATATGTTATTAACACTATATGTCCTTCTGAGGGCGTCATCCTATTTTCCCCAATCGATAGCCCAAAAATATATCGTCTACTTCCCAGCCAGTTAATGCCATTTTGGCTCCTCTGCTATATAGGGTAGAGGCATGACAGGCAGGTAACTGTTTAGCGAGTGCGAGTCTGGCATTACACTTGTCTCTGCGAACAGATTGGTGCCGAGCCGGGATACGACCCTGAAATAGACTGAAACGTTTGGACAGCGTCCCAAACAGGTTAGACGTAAAATCTGTTCAGTAATGTACCGGCGCAGGTTTAAACACCTCTAAAGGTCGAGGTAAAAAAAACATGTTTCATTTAAACTCAATGAACACATATGCCGCATAATCATATTGACGGACTGACAGAACACATGTATTTAGGTCAGTGTTGATATATAAGTTGTCAATTTGCGTTTGGATACCAGATTTAAACTCAGAAGTTTAAACTAAACATAGACTGTGCCCAAAATCCAAACGAATATTCAAATTTTAAATAAATATATGACATCTCTGATACCGAAAATATCTGTATTAATGGTAGTCAGTAAAATTTTTAGCTGCCACCATTGGAATGTCAAAATTGACCTTCCATGATGACCACTTAAGGGGTCAAAAAACCATTTTAGAATTTGTTAGGTGTGAAAAGAAGTTATTAAGATTTAACGAATACAATCTTATGGACACATTTAATACTCAATTTTTGAAAAGTTAACGATATGGATAAAATGATTCCTGTTCTATGGATGAGATCGTATAAGGCGCGTCAAAAATTCGCTGAGTTTCATTGATAATAATCCTAAACAGAAATGATGATTAGTTGTGCTATTGCGGGTGATCTAAAATTTGAATAAAACCATTTTGAATGCAAAAAGGCCGACTTTTTTACGATGACATTCAAAATTCCCAGAATCATATATTATAAAAAGTTAATTAAAATTTATTAAGATTCTATATTTTAGGGGAGTGAGAATATATATTCAGATTCCCGAATTGAGTATGTGCAGTCTTTTACTGATATTTGATTTGTCTAACAGCAAGAATATTTCCTTAAATTTATAATTTACTGATACTAAGAAATTCAATATCGGAATCTTTGAATGTCATCATCCTAAAGTCTGCTTTTTAAGTACGGGAAATAGTGTATTTTATCATAAAATCAGTTAAAGTTTAACAGAAAAATTTATCGTTACCATTTGTAATCTTCAGGAGTACAAGCGCAGACTATAGATTGTATTTTAGGTAGTTCTTCAATTTTACTTTCACAAACTTGTGTAGGAATTTTTTGGTAGATAATCCCCGTTTTTCCGTTGAAACAAGTATTCGAAATTTCATATCCTGGAGTGTAAATTATAAAATCAGAAATGTCACATTTTCGATCTTAAAATTATCCAAATATTACGGAATAGGTCCGAGAAATCGACTGTAATTAGACTTGGAACATTTGAACTTTCTTGATATATTAATGCCCTATATTTGTATTTTCCTTCATGTTCGTTTCCAGTGATGGAATATATAGTGTCGTATGAGGATGTTGTGAAATTCAGTTTGTGCCAAACGGCCCCTATGTCTAAACTGAAGCTTCAATTATGAGAAATTAGACTATATTTCTGGAGATAGACCGATTATAACCTCTCCCTCAAACAAAATTTTCATTTCCTGAAATTCAATATTTGTCTTAATAATCAAAACATGTACATCAGTCCAACTATAACCAGTATCCGTCGAAATCATCAGTCGGGGCAACCTCTCTCTGCCCTCTATAACCAACATACACGATGATATCATTATCAATGGGTTGTGGCGTAATGTTTGAATTGATTTAAAGAGCCCATTGTCTTGTGACTGAATAAATATTTGACATATATTCTGATATTAGATTCATTTACCCAATCACAATACCCCGCATCGGATTTGTATTTAAGCGGGAGGAATGAATTTCCAAAATTATATGAAATCATGCTCAATTTTTTGATTTCATCTTTTTTATTGCGTACAATTTGTGAGACGATAATAATTCCAGGAAGTTTGTTGATCAGTGAGGTATAATAATCAATTTTCGATATCAACAGACCTCGGAGAGATTCGTCGCTATCAGCACCCAAAATATTTATGGATATTTGTGTGAAATTTAAATCCGCAAGCTCAGCTAACCAAACAGATGCGTATTCGTGCTTAAATTGCTTGAGTGTGACTAAGACGATCGAATTTTGGACATTCACATCGATTATTTCTGAGATCTTGTATGGTCAAAAATATACGTTTATTCTATGTCCAAAATCCGCAATTTTATATTTGGTTTCTTTAAAAATTATCAATCTTCCTCGATAATTCACCTAAAAATTACAATTTACAACTTTGTCAAAAATCCAAAAAATGTCATGCATAGATTTTAACTTTTTCACATCGTCAAAAAATTTCAGAACTTTTTTCGAAGTTAATGAAAAATATTTCAGGCTCTGGCGCCTATCATTGGTGTCTGGGTATTAATTTGGCGCTCACGTAAATAGTAAATTCCATTTTGAACCCTACATATACTTTCAAAGTTACCAAAGCGGTTTTAGGGCTCGATCCGAGATCAATACCAAACTCTGATTCATCGTGTTTAGATAATATAACTGGGTTAAGAGTACGAACTTCTCCATCTTTTGAAAGTAAAGCCACGTGGTGAGAAGTATCATGGGTAACAAAATCGGAAATCCCGTTTATTTCAACATAATATATCTTCTTATTGCTGCTATATCTGGTCCATATTCCTCTTTGACCCATCAAGGTATAAATCAACAGGCCGCCATGGCAATACATATCCTTCAACTCAACTCTATCTGCAATATTATCGTGGCTGATCAAATACAATTTATGGTTTTGCAAGTCTGCCAAATAGAGGAAAGAATCCTTGTGATTTATTTCTGGTCGATATGTATATATGTAAATAAGATTGTATGTCTGATCATGGCAAATCCTGGTATCCTTATGATAGGCGCTCTTTTTCAGATTAGCCTATATACTAACACGGCGATACCACAAATATCTTAATATGGTTTTTGTGGATTTTTTGTCTCATTTCTAGAATTTCGATGAAATCTGGGTTGTTGGTGATATCGAGTTCCACATAGAATGACAGGATCAGTTTCGTGAAATATATGGTTAAAGAAATGAACCTCATGATAAAATTTGATAAATGTAAACAATATTTGTGGTAACTAGTTGACCAATAAAGCTATTGTTTGTTGGATATTATTTCGGAAACAAAAACTGATTGTCATTACCATGATCACGTTCCGAACCAGTAGATTCATGTCATGACCAGATTTTGGGGAATTTCAATAAATTGGAGATTGTAGAAATCAGATTATTGTCACATGTATATTTAATTTCATGCTAAACCGTTGTTGTCTTTTATTTCGGGTGTAGTTTCCAAACACAAGGTCATGCTTTTGGAATATTAAACATGAACAATCAATTACTGAATTGATCACGATTTCTATACCACTAGATTGTTTGTTAAAATATGATAATCAAGACGTCAGGATATTATAGACGCTATGCTAGTTAATGATTAAATAATGTCGGGTTCTTTCGGAAACCCTGACCATAGTATTTTTAACAATTATACTACGAAAATTCAACAAAGAACCAGAAGTGTATATAGTTGAACGAAATTTAACTTCATTTGAATATATGGGGTTCTTTTTTTCTCAATAAAAAATGAACGCATGAATGCATAATTATGTTAAATTTTTACCACCAATATTTTTTTGACACCGGTCATGGAGGTGTACAAACCTGCACCGGTGCATTACTGCACGAACTTTAAGACGACCGCAATTGCGATGTTGTAAACGTACTTGTAGGGTAGTACTTAGGGGAGCCACCCTTCTGCGCGCCGTTAGGCTAGTGCATGGTTCACACATGCCAAACATTCACCCACATTCCTCTGTCCACTAGTGTTACGTTACCAAATCGGCATTCTTTCGCTTAAAATACAAAATATTTAGAGTCATGGAAATTATGAATGCCGTATTATGTATTAATTGGACGACAATACATGCGACAGATCTTGATTTTAATTTTCAAAGAATCGGGTTTCGAAATATATTCCCAGTTTGGTATTTGGGTCAAATATGAACTATGTAATTATTAATCATGGCATAACAAACCAGTATTCTCAAACATTGATCTAATTAGCGTGAAAATTTAAAAACTAAGGTTAGATTTTTACTCAATTTCAGGAAGATTTTTGAAATTTTATCATCTTACAAATGATCAAATGTGTACAATTGAAGCCTTCAACATGGTTTCTTGAGACATATTATGATATATACGAATCACACTATCCCCAAAAGGTTTCATTTAATCAATCTCTTTGTTGCGTGTAACTCAAAGCTTATACATCCATCTGAAACATCATTCAATTCTACCTAAACTTCAATTGTGTAAATTAAACAATTTGTATAAGGTGAGACGGTTTTAACGAAATTATCGTACCTGAAATCCGCCTGAGGCACCTTGCAGGAAAATTTTCAAACAAATTACAGGTGTATATATGATTTGAAGCACGCTTTGTGGTGACAAACATGACGAAGGTAGGTTAAATTAAATGAAAGCGTGTCTTTGATATGTCAACAATAGAATAGATGGGCTGGTTATGGGGGTATCTAACGCTCCGTCGTATGGTTGATATGTGTACACAGTGATAAAATGGTTCTTGTCTTATGTTTCCTATCATTAATATCGTAAAATATTTAACGTTTAAATTAAACAGATTCAACAAACACAAATTTTTCATATTTTGTATTACTGTAATACAATATTTTTAATCGAAACTGGTTTTTAATCTGATTATGCGTATAATAAATATTATAAAAACATAGAAAAAGAAATGACTGAAATTTTTTAAAATTTTGTTCTTAGATATTCCATCGATGTTGAGAAAAAAGTCGCTATGTTGATTTAATGGTCGGTGGCGATCGGTCAAAATTTCGAAAAGCTGGGTCTTTTTGCGTCTTCTACTTCTTTCATAACTGTTCGATTTTAAAACAATCCTCCTTTTAATTAAGAAAATCTAATGAGGACAAATAAAAAGTATATTCTGCGTCCGTTCATGTTCAAACAATTCAAAATTGATAATACTCTTAATTTAACATTTTCCTTGCTGATTTTACTCTGGGAATTTGTCATATTATATTGTTCATTATTTCGAAAAAAGTTATATTTTCACGAAAACATTCTCAGTTTCCGATTAGATAATTCCTTTTTTGGCCTACTACGCCAAATCTATTAATCGCACACCAAACATTTATATTTTGAGAATCAATTTTTTATATATTAGAACGATTGAGGTGATTAAATATAATCTACCCCTTTTGAAACCGCATGGAGACATCAAGGTATAAATAGTAAACGGAATAAGTCTGCTCAAAAGGTAATTTTCGGCTATTTGTAACACTAAGGTTCTAAAATCATTCCGAAGTCTAATCGTATATTCATCATTTCGTTTAACTGAAAGGAATGAATTTTGTTCAAGAAGTAATGTATTTTTCATCGAAGTAATGAATTGTGAATTTCGATAACATTTCGTTAAATAGCTCGGAAAAATTATGTAAGATTTGTATAATAAAACCATTAAAAATCTTGTAGCCATTTTCTATGATAAATCGTGTGATAATCAATAGATTTGATACGCCTAGATCCATCACTAAAATTTTCATTATTGCTGCTCGTCTAGTGTTTATGATTGAAAATTTGAAAAGGTCCACTTTCGTAAATTTTCGTATTCCGTCACGCTTTGCAAATGAGACATTTCAATAGGTATTGATAATAAGCTCGAGCCGTTCATACCTAAGTTTTTGATAAGATAACAGATCTGAACAACAAAATGGTATGGTTAAAGATAATTTTTCTACCTAATTTGACTTCTCGTCCATGATAATATTGCATAATTTATTCAGACTCGCAGCAAAATAAACAAGTAATGGCTAATACAAATTAACTAGAACCAGTTTTGCTTCAACAATTCTGTATCCATACATCTACTAATACTTAACCACTTTTCTGGTTTTGAGTTTAATGGTAGGGGTTAGTAAATGTACGGTTTTAAGTTAATTTAATTGGCAGATATAAAATGGAGGTTTTGCTATATATTACTGTTGTTACGACGGTCTATACTTATTGCTTAATCTCATGTAAAAGGACAAAGCATGCCGTTTTGGCCATAGAGTTTTATCGAACACGCCTCCGGTTTATATGGTTTGGTGTGCCTATCTGGACCGAATATTGAATGCATTACCGTTTGAACGCGTTATTTTCGGTGGAATCATCAAACATCCTAAAATAAATCTAAAGATTTCATAGTGTAATTTTAGATAAAAAATGAGTTGCAAATTTTTTGCCGCAGAGTGTTTAAAAGTAGCCAACAACTTTAAAAATGGTTGTGCGTATAAGATTCAAATTAATTTTTATTATCGAGATTCCTAAAAAAAACAATTATCGCATCTAACTCTGTTGTTTTAATACAAGGCTAACTGTTTGAAAATGCTATTTATGAAAATAATTTCAAATTTTTTATCCGTCCATTTGCTCAAAAATTTCTGAAACATATGCCATTTATTAATTTTAAGAAATTAAATTTGAAGCTGTAATTATGATAACTTAACATAACCCCATACTGATAAATTGCCTAACTAAACAGACAAAAACCAACTTATTTATTCCCCGTCATTTTGAGCTTAAAAAACAAATTGATAATCGATAATCTGTCGATTTCTAACAAACTTTGACATTTAATTTAAGCATCAAATTGTTAATATAATGCGCATGTGGGAAAATGATAGTTCTTAAATTAAGGATGTTTTATATTTTGAAATGGCTTCATTTCAGACCATCCACGAAAGTATGATTATCAAAAATGAATGAAATGCGCGGAAATGATAGAAAAGATAGAACGCTTAGTCCGCCTCTAGAGTGGACAAATCAGCTTGTGAAAAAATCTAACATATTTAGATCAAATTAAAATCTTGTTAGGTAGTCAAAAAATTCAGTAAAACACTGCGCAGCCTTTCGCTGTATATCACATGTTCTCGTTAAAAATGTCAGATATAGTGGTAAACTAGATATTGTACATTGTAGCCTGATATATTTGAATTTTTTACACTTTGTGATATCCACAAATGTCAGTTAAAGCGCGCTACTTTACAATGTTCACCATATATAGAATTCTCCTGACTGTTGCTTCAGTATGAATTCAATAGACCAAACAGATCACTTGCGATATTTAGAATCACTGTTCGTTGTCTTGATGGAATATTTGATCAGGGAGATCTTTGAATTGGAGGCAAGCATAAGTCAGGCTAAACAAGATCAATTATTCTCTATGGATAAATTTAATCGTTAATTAAGTTTCTCTGAAAAATGTTGGGCCATAAAATTGAAGATACACGCCATAAGTGAATGGGAAACGGGTGTTAACAACACACGTTTTTGAATAAATTTAATCAGATATGGTCCACACTCATTTTAAATGAATTCACAACAAACTATGCGGTTTCCTGTAGAATATGTTGAATAATGTTATGCTAATGCAGAATATAGAATCATAGATGCAAACACCACACAACAGATTGTCTGGATTTTCTATATATTTTTGTTCGGATGTTTCAACAAAATCCTAAACTAGGCGACAATTCTGAAACCGATAAACAAACATCCACGAAAATAACGAGGCATAAATATCAGCCTATTGGACATAAAATGTAAGAGGTGATAATTGAAATATTTTCATGCTTTTCTAGTTCTTTAAAGACAGGATTTTGTTAACTAGTTTTCTTTTTTGAATGTGGGAACTGTATGAAATAATGATGAGTATATTAATTTTGGGATATTAAACAGTAAGTATCTAAATTGCCAGAAACAATTTTATACTTATTATAATTACGCTGGATGTAGCTTAACGTCCAAAATATCTTTGCTTCTCTGCGAACGAATGCAGATAAAGTAACCTAGCTTTTGTGAGCAGAGGAACGGGGGGTGAATGTTTAGCAGGTGTGAGTCCTGCACTAACCTGAATGCTTGTAGAAGGGTGCCTACCCATAGTGCGGCCCTGCCGCACGTGAAAGACGTGGCAGTCGTGGTCGACGTAAAGTTCGTGCAGTAATGCCTTGGGGCAGGTTTATATACCTCCGATGACCGCTGTCAAAAAACCGTATATCTCCTTTCTGAACTGCAAGTTGCATAAAAATCCTTCCGATCTTGCTCACTAAATTATATTGACTTGCGAGGATGTCGGCGTCTGAGTAAAAACGCCCACCATGATCAAATTGAATTTTGTACTGATTTGTTATTACAAACGTGTATTTTATCTAATTATATTGCATAAAAAACAGTCGTAATAGATTGAAAAACAATTCCGAGAAATTTCAACATAAATCTAGGTTATTCTGTGGACGCGCTTTATATTAAATCTCCTTTTTTAGCCTTGATTAATCTACATTAATATCCCATATGATTATTTAAAGAACGAAAACTGGATAGATAAACTGTTTTAAAATATATTTCAACAAAATATTTGCCCTCTTTTGATTATTTCTATGACATGATATGCATTGCATAAAATTCAACGTTATTTAAAGAAGATTAACGATTCTGCGCAATAATATTTTTTGTCTAAAACGATAGATCCGATATAGCCTTACGTAAAAATTTCCTTCCAAAGGTCTTTTAAATCGAATAGCTGCGCTATAGCAAACGTTGCGCGAAAGCGGTGTAAACTACAGCTTAATTCTCTATCCTATCGAGTCCTCTCGATTGACCCTGATCCCGTGATCATCCGCTACATTCCTCCCCCTCCAAGGAAATACTTGTGCTCCACCAGGGGAATATTTAAGCGGTCGTTTTATATTATCTCGTGGCCTTAAGTTGTATGTTTGGCTTTGATTCGAACCTGTAGCGACGTCGTTTGAGGGTTGTTTGTGATCGAAATAATCATCAGCTAACACAAAATCTGGCTTAGCTTCATTATTGTTTTCAAAATTTGTGTCCTCGCATATTTTAGGGTCGTTATTCTCGCCGTTAGTTTCATATGAATTGCGTTCGTGTGCTCTTTTGCATCTGTTAGCGTGGACCCATTGATCTTTTCCCTTTATTTTTAACTGTATTAAAGGTTTTCTAATTTTGGTTACCATGTACGGGCCTCTCCAAGGCTTACTTAGTTTGCCGTGCCCATATCCCCCGTCCACTGGTGAGAATAGGTAAACCTTGTCATTTTCCTTCACCGTCAACGCAAAATTGTTTTTATCGTATTGATATGCTTGAGTATTTTGAGAGTCCTCTGACATTTTCCGAACCTGCATTAGCTTACTTGATATGAGCTTATCGTTCCAATGACAAAAATTACGGTCTTCACTTTCGAAATAATTATCGATTGGAAGATAGGGTAACCTCTTATACATAATTTCGAAAGGAGACAACCCAGTAGATTCATGTTTTGAAACATTATAGGAGAAGGTCGCGATTTGTAGTACCTTGTCCCATTCGTCATTTTCTTTTACCAGTTTGCTGATAGAACATTTTAACGTCCTGTTAAGCCGTTCAACCATTCCATCCGACTGTGGATGATATGGCGTTGTGTTCGTTTTGCATATCCCCAACTTCTTCGTGATACATTTGAATAGTTCTGATGTAAATTGAGTACCCATATCAGTGTGGACTGTTAACGGTATTCCAAACTTCAGGGCAAACTCATCTATAAATTTTAATGAAACTTCATCGGCAGTAATTCCCTCAAGTGGTATCGTAACTGCAAATTTGGAAAAGTAATCTTGAATTGCCAAAATGTACCTATTACCTCTTTTGGTGATCGGTAAGGGACCCGTTATATCCATTGCTATTCTCTCCCAACAATAAGTGCTTAATTGTTTCACCATTTTTTCCTTCGTGTATTTTGATGGGTTATTTCGTCGACAACAAGCTTCACACGATAAGCACCAATTGTTAACATCATGCTTCATTCTTGGCCAGTAGAATCGAGAGATGACATTTGAAAATGTCTTTTTGAATCCGAAGTGACCCATTTCGTCGTGTAATTTATGGAGGACAAACGATATCAAGTGTTTGGAACAACATATCTCAGTCTTTTTCCGGAGTTAGTATCGTAAACTCTGTAGAGTATGTTATTCTTTATTACTAGCCCTGTCTTGATCCTTTTTAATGTTTCATAATTATCGTCGTCCGTCTTATCCAGTTCATTGAAACCATTCAGTAGGCTTCTTTTAAATTGTCGTAGCATTTCATCCCGATTCTGATGTTCTGCGAGTTCATTTCTACTTAGTGGAAAACTCGATGAGACATTCGCGCAAATGTGGTTAGTGTCTGTGTTCTTTCTTGACAATGAATCCGCGTTTGAATGTTTAGAACCCCGTCTGTGTCTAATAGAGAAATCGTATTCCGAAATAACATCTAGCCAACGCCCTAGCTGGCCGCCTATATCTTTACCCTCCTTCAAATACTGCAGAGGTTTGTGATCCGTTCTAATCTCGAAATTCCTGCCAAGCAGATATGGCCTGAATTTTTTCAATGCCCACATAATCGCAAGCAGTTCTCTTTTAGTTACAGAGTATCTCTGTTCCGTAGGGGTTAAAACTCTGCTTGCAAACTGTACAACCTTTTCATATTTATTATTTTCGTCCTTTTGAGATAAAATGGCTCCAATAGCAAACCCACTGGCGTCCGTGTCAAGAATAAATTTTTTACCAAAATCAGGATAATTAAGGACCGGAGCGTGGCATAAATAATGCTTAAGTTTTTCAAATGTCTTCTGGTGTTCGACACTCCATGAGAATGTGACGTTCTTGTTAGTAAGTTTCCTGAGACTCTCTTCCATGTTGGCGTAATTTTTTATAAAACCTCGGTAATATGAACACATTCCTAAAAATGATTGTAATTCTTTCTTTGATTTCGGAGTAGGCCACTTTGCAACTACATCAGTTTTGTCGGGATCGGTACGAATACCATCATGTCCAACAATGAACCCGAGGTATTTTATGTTTCGTTTAAAGAAGTTACACTTTGCTGGCTTTATCTTCAAGCCTGCCCTTTCTAGCAATTTAAATGTCGTCTCCAAATATTTTAAATGTTCTTCTTCTGTTTTGCTGTGAATAATCACATCGTCTAGATATGTAAGAACGCCATATTCCTTGAGGCCGCCGAGAACGTGATCCATGACTCTCTGGAATGTTGCAGGGGCGTTTACGAGTCCAAATGGCATCACGTTGAATTGAAAGAGTCCGTATGGGCTAGTAAACGCCGTTTTCTCTTTATCCTCATCGTTGAGAGCTATCTGCCAATACCCGGACGCCAAGTCAAGTGTAGAAAACCACTTGGAACCATTGAGGTTATCAATAGTGTCATCTATTCTTGGGACAGGATACGCATCAATTTTTGTTTGTTTGTTGAGTTTCCGATAGTCGACACAAAGTCTAAGCTTTCCATTCGATTTCCTTACAAGAACAACAGGGCTAGCCCAACTTGATTTTGATTTTGTAATTATCTTAGCCTCTAACATCTTATTTATTTGGGTCCTTAGATCCTCTAAGTAGCAAACTGGTAACTGACGGTTAAGCTGTTTAAAAGGCATAGGATCGGGCGTTTGGATATTATGCACCATGTCCTTAAACCGTCCAAGATCAAATTCATTTTTCGATACGATGTTGATATATTTGATGATTAGCGATTTCAAATCATTCAAAACATTCGAAGGTACAGTAGAAAATTCAAAATATTGATCTAAATTAATTTCGTTAATCAGGCAGTAGTGGGTTCTTATTCAGGTTGGTTTCTAGAAGGGGGTACATCTTGATCCTGGTCCCGATCGTCGTATTCACTAAGGATGAATAAGAAATAAGAATATCAAAATTATAGTATTGAAGGAAATCGATTCCCAGTATAGCATCAAAACAAAGATTTTCCACCACGTTAAATTCGAATTCGTAAGGAGAGTTATCGAGGTAAACAGGTATGACTATTACACCCACAATGTGAATATATTGACCATTAGCAGTAATTACTTTATTATGGGTTGTGAATTTAATGTCAAAATCCTTCACTATTTCATACCTTAAAAACGACAGAGAGGATCCGGAGTCGACCAGTGCGTTCACGGAACGGTTCTCAACTCGCCCACGAACAAATCTAGGGTTGCTTCTTAGCGGTCGATTCCCTCGGTTAGTTCTAGTTTCTGATGATTTGCAATTTATAGCCAAATGTCCAACTCTGCCACATGAGTAGCAACGACGGGTTTCTTGTCTGGACAATTGACTAATCGTAAATTTTAAACCTCGGATCTCTTTTTCAAGTTTTTCGATATCCTCGGATTGGGTTGGTTTTTGGGATTTTAGGGCAAAACACAGGTCCTCCTCCTTGTCGATCATGGTTTCCCTCGCGTAAATTTCTTCAGCAGATTCCACACAATCCCACAGAGAAGAGTGGGCTGTTCGCAACAATTCCTTCCTAACAACGGGGTTTTTAACCCCTGCTATGAACTTTGAGACTAGGCAATCCTCAGACGAACCTCCGTATCCCACTTTAAAGAGTTTATTCAATTCAATTGCAAACTCTCTCAAACTTTCGGAGATGTTTTGTTTCCTGCTGAGAAAGTGTTGCTGGGCCTGCATACTGGACATCCGCTTGTCATATGTCTTGACAAGGAAATTTACAATCTCCTCTAGTGGTTTGGACTCAAGGCCTACATCAGTGACTAACGATAAAACTCGGCTTCCGAGGCACATCAAAAGTGTCTCCTTCTTGGCTCCTTCCGTAAGATTCTCCTTCTTCGCGAAGAGAGTCAGTCGCATGTACCATGGTGAGAATTTATCGTCACCATTAAAGGGTACCATTGACTTAACTATTTCTGCAGACCACGCCATTGTAAACTACAGCTTAATTCTCTATCCTAAAGGCAAATAGAGTTTTCGTGGTTTATTTCCAAATTTCACCATCTATTGTGTGTGCACGCATGTTTACAAGTATTTAACCTGATCAAATTCTACTGCAATTAACTCTACAGTCGAAAAAAACACTCGCTAAACTGATGATCCTGCACGATATTTTTACCCATCCCATCTTTGTTAATACATTCTATACGTTTATTGATGTAAACTATCATTTAATATCAGATCTTAAAAACAAACTATGTGCGATCGATTTAACGACAAGATGCGATCAATTGATCGCAAAACTCGGTATAGTAAAGCTCCACGTCTCAGATTTTGATAAAAATGACAAATTGGAACCATAAAGAAATGCTTATTAATATTGTATTATAATTTTCTGTCGATCTTAGGTATTTTCAGTCTTATAAAATGGCCATTTTTAATCCATTATTCACATACGACAGTTCAACGAGAAATGCCGATATGTTCTATAATGGAATGTTCTGTGTCATCTTAACATTCTCGACTTTGGTGATATTTGTAGAGATAAAACAAAGCTCATACAATTTTTGATGTCGCATAAGGTACTTTTTCTAGATTTTTTTGCCCCACGTGTCACACGCAGTGTTCCTTTGATAAAGATAAAGAGGTATTCATTTGTAGAAAATATTTAAACTAATGATATGCACAAGAAAATAATTTACGAAAGGTGCAGCTTCTCTCTATTAGTGTATAAAAACTCGTGGTTTCGTCACCGAAAAAATATCCGTGAAAGATGTCTGCAAGTTAACAGCGATTTGGATTATTTTAAAACCTCCAAGACAAGAAATGGCAATGGAAGCCCTGGGCTTTACAGCGATAACCGTTGTTAATTGATTTTCATTTTGTCAAACAGTTTGCCTCGACTGGTGTGGCGATTACTCAGATAATTGGAGGGGAACACAGAGTGGTGGAAATTGGCGAGGCAAAGATAGGGAAACGCAAATTCAACTGAGGGCGCTGGTTGGATGGATATTAGATATTTGGAAGATTCGACAGAGGCACAGGACGACTATTCGTTGTACAAGTTAGAAATAGTTCAGCGGAAGAATCATGTTTTCTGATACGTCATTGGATATTGCCTGGAACACCAATAGTTTTGGATAAGTTGAGATCATGCCGTGATCTAAAAAACCAAAAATTCAAGCATCTCACGGCGAACGACAGCGTCGATTTTGTTTAAGCCAGGCACTAAGCACATACTAATAATATCGAGCGCATCTAGAGAGATGTCCGATTAAATATTCCACATAATGTAACGAGGAAAGTTTATTCAAGCCGATATCTGGCTGAATTTTTGTTTCAAAGGCGATTCCCCAACCACACTGAAAGATTGTACCACTTTTTCAGAGAAAATCTTTTTCTTTTTAGTCCTGACCAACTTAGAATTCATCGTAGGGTTTATTTCTAATTTTTTATGTTTGTTTTTAAAAATAATTTACTTAGAACTTACGGTTCTAACCGAAAAATAATGGAGATCGGCAATTTTTGTCAGTTTTGACGATGAAAAGTGAGGCGCCAAAATATACATACGGATTCGAGAGCGACTAAAATCAAAAGAATATTTTGGAGAAGTAGGACACAATGTAATCGTGCAGGTTAGATCGAAATCTGAGACAGGGAGCTATACCATACAATTACTGAAAAATGTTCAATTGTTCTGTTATGGGCGCCACAGAATTTATGACAATTCCACAATTGCTTATGCCAGCAACAAACATGGGTAAAAATATTAGAATAGACAGTTTTCTTCTTCTTAGATTGATTTAGCGTTTCTCCTTCGTGTCCTTCTCGAAGAATCTTAAATATTAATATTTGGCATGCTTGGAGATAAAAATTTCATGAATCCGCGACAAAAGGTCTAAACCTGTTGATCAAAGCTACAAAATCTAAGAGCCATAAAATAATCAGCAATAATATTTCGGGTAAGGCCTATTTGAGCAGGGACAATTTTTACGGATTCTTTTTTATTCACTGGACCTCTAATTTATATTGAAAGGTACCTTGGCTAAATCTATTTTACTCAATTATCACATAAAAAACCACCACGCTTGCGTTAACTATATTACCAACTATCACGAACTAATCATTAAGTTAGGCAGGTGAGCCGTCAAAACTAAAAAAGATGTAATTTGGTGTAGCCGAATGTGATGGCTAAATCTGATTCTAATTGTATGAAGTGTAAAGTTAAAGGTCAGAGAGAGTAACTGTGTTTGCTTGGTAGTTTACCTCATTTTTACCTTCAACGTACGTGTAATACATTGGATATGGTCGGTCACACATTAATTTAGAAAATTAAGAACTAACAAATATGTGGAGAATACAAGCAGGCGATCCAGAAACCGCATCAATGTTGCAAAATGTTTTAAAAGTACGCTGTATGCCGTTGAATTTAGGCCAAAAAGCTTTCAACTGTGGATTACGCGCCACAATAAGACCCGGAAAATCTATTAGCAATGTAAAATAGCACGAAAATCAAAAATATCATCTCAATGTTGATGGTTTTGATCACTAGACTGTTTCTACAAACTAAACATCTACTTCCTGGGTGTTAATATAAAACCAGGGCACAGTCTGGGCCTTAATTTTTGTGAACATGGCTCTTCATCTTTTTTTGGCATCAAGGTATCGTATTTTCTGAATTATTTATCTCAAGTTGTGCTAATATGCCATCAAACTATTTTCGCGATAAATATTTTTATGTAAAAAATGTAATTTAAATGAATTGATATCTATTAACTCACAAATATAATACTATTTTGTTTAAAATGATTATTTCATTATCAGTATCTTCAAACAATATTTGATACGATTTCACCGAATTAACACTTGAAATATTCTCATGTAGTTCATATCAAGCTAAATACATGGAACATTAAAATAGAAACGTATTTTTAAGATATAATTTTGATCCAAATTTCGAAATGATAAAAGCGCTGGCTAAGGATTCATTTAAACATAAAATCATATTTTCTATCTCGATTAACAACTACAAAAATTTATACCTAGATGTCAAACAAGAGATAAAAAGTCATTTGTACAAAAATCAACGTGTCCACTGGGCCTTTGTTTGATATTAAGAACCAGCCAGCTGATGTTTATTTTGGATAAAGTCAAGTGATCAAAACCGTTGACATTGAATTGATATTTTTGAGTGTCCTGATATTTCGCAATGTTAGTCGATCTTGCAGAACCTTTTCGACGAGTTCAGGGACAATTGATAACTTTTATGCTAAAATTCAACAAATATTTGACAAACTTTGAAAAAAGTCTGTAATATTGATAGGGTTTATTGGATCACTTAATTGCATTTTCAACATATTTGTCAGGTTTTTATTTTCTAAACTAATGTGTGACTAAAGCCAATGTATTACACCTACATTGAACGTGAAAATGAGGTAAATTACCGAGCAAGTTACTCTCTTTCACAAACAATTTTATACTTCTTACAATTAGAATCAGACTTAACCATCACATTCGCCTACATCAAACGATATTTTTTTTATTTTTGACAGCTCAATTGCCTAAATTAATGATTTTTGCTCGATGGTTGTACAGTAGTTAACGCAAGCGTGGTGGTTTTTGCTAAATCTATTTTACAAAATTTACACACAAAGTTACCTTTCAATATTAATAATAGGTCCAATGAATAATAAAATTTTCCGCACAAATAATTTTCGCTCAACTATTGCACACTCAGGCTGGAGCTAGACTCTCAAAACGTCGGGTTCAAGCTTGGGCAATAATATTGTAAATTTCCATGGATCGAACCACTACTTGAAATGAGCCAAATTATACAGGAAGAAGTTGCTCAGCTCTAAAAAGCCCAAATTGAGTCAGAGAATCTGGCGAGCACTTCCTAAGCATAAAAGATCTAAAGAAGAGAAGTCCTAAATCTTTGGCAGCGATGCAAGGTTCGCACTCAGGAGCGACAACAGAGGGAACGAATTCATTGCCTCATTCTCTAGAGACTCCTTGAGATCTGGAGAGGGCACATCGAACGAGGAGGTCAAAAGCGTCGTGCTCTTAAGAGCGGTAGGGGTCTATGTATGTCATTGTATGACATACCCCCAGACGGAGATTGGCCACCAGCAGGCTCAGGGTTCATCGTTATCTGCCAAAGCACCTAATTTATCTTTGGAAAAAGGGGGGCTGCAGTCTGTGCTTTATCAGATTCTATCAATGAGTCAGCACCACCTTAATCTCCAATTCTGCTTTGTGCTTTTAATGAGTATTTATAGTTTTAACCAAATGGATATTATGAGATTCTGAAATGTAAATGTGCACTTTCATTAGACATTCCAAGATTAGGTGAGGTTTATACATTAACTGGAAAGATATTTCACACTGAAGCGTGCAGTAACAAAGTTAGCACAAACGCCAAAATTGAGTAGGGTTGGATATAACTATTTCAGATGTTTTTTAAAATATTTAATAACTTTTTTACAACGTTAAGAGAGTTATTGGTCTACTTTAATCAACCAAATGATGTCTTTTTGATATTTTTTTGATTGAATTCTTACACAATGAATCTTCATTATTAGGATGATCGAATTCTTGAGAATCTATCTTCTTTTCTAGTGGTTAAGGGTATTGATATATTATTTGCAATTCGGCGTCACACATTCTGTCCAGATGATGACATAAGCGATGAGTTGATTTGTCGATCTAACCCATTCAATTATTTACACCTCATCATCAATTTTGAATGAATATTTGTGGTTTTTAACTAATATTTCCCCTATGAAAGAATCTGCTTCGGTTAAATTTTACCTAATGACCCTACGCAGTATTTTTTCTGTATAATTTCAGCAAATTCTATCATAACTGAACGTAAGTAACAACCTGGCCAGGGAATTCCAAAGTGAAAACTTTTGAATTTCACGTAGATTTTAAAGGTACACGAGGATTATCTTTTACGAGTGCTCTTAAAAATGCATGATTGATGCGATTGAAGACGATGGAGATATTGTTGGATCGCCTTAAAAAGGTGTCGTGAAATTTCATCGAACAATCGAAATACATACGAGGATGAGTATCAATTATTACACCAAAAAAATTCTATCGTTAAACTCTTGAATTACCATAACAATAAATATCTGGCTTAATGTTCCCAAATGTATTTTTTGAAGTTTTTTAAAGTTTAACTAGTTTAAGTAAGACATATAGTAGCCTATTCACCTCTAATCATATAATTAACAGGATCAAACTTCTATGAATACAAATAACAATGCTATCTTTTGAATTCTTCGGTACCTTAAAACTAATAATACCAAAAACTCAAAAATTAACCATGTTTTCCGATCGAAACTTCTATTTTTCTAAACACTATTATGGTCAAGGAACAATTCTCAAATAAACCCAATAATTTGAATTGTCTCATAACATCGTTTCTGACTAAATTAGCTGGCTTATTAGGGTTGCAGTCTGAAGTGGGGAGCAGTTTCATTAAAATCCCAGGCGTACTCCACAAAGGATTTGATGGGATTGCTGATAATATTGCAGGATAATGGTTAACCCCTAAAATCAAGCGAGAGTGGAGCGATGCAAATCAAGCTATCTGTAGATATATTATCGTTTGCTGTCGAAATGATGAAGGAAAACGTGATCCAAACTATCAGGACGTCAAGAACCATCTAAATTTTAATGTCAAATTTACCAAGGATTAGAGATGGGTTAAAAGGTTCCGATTTACAAATAAAATAACCTGCCCAATTCCAAACAGCATTTTTATTGAATAGATGCGATGAGATTTTCCAGGTGAAAAATTCAGCGCCTCTAAACCAGTTAATTAACCGCTTCGAAGGCAAAACTTGGTGAATTTGTAAGTTATGGATATGGTTACTTTAAAGGTATGGAAGATTTTTAAAAGAAAAATTGATATTTATATTCATGGAAATTTAAGCCCAAGAAAATTATATAATATAAACTTAAAAGGCTTCTGAAAGTCTTTTTCAAACCAACTCAAATTTACAAAACCTTTTTAATGATAAAATTTGCAACAATAAACCTATTTCTTGTTGAATGTATTTTGAAGTAAAAGTTGATACTATCAACCTCGTATGCATTCGGATTATTCGATGAAAGTTCGATGAATCATTAACACTGGCTCTGAAATCAATATTAAATAATATTGTCCATAGGTTGAAATTTTTCAAAATAATTGGTACATATAAAAATTCAAGATCCATTGAAGTAATATCTGGCATACAGTTTACATAAGACAGGTCTAATATTTAAATGATGTATATTATGAGGGGAAACGAGATCACTTTCAAAGCATTGGTGCAGAAAATTTAAAAGAAGTGTGTGTGGCAGTTACCTCGATTCAAATGTTTAAAGTAGATAAAAATCCATCGTTTATAAACATACTGAAAGCACCAGATTACGATAAAATCAAATTATGGTTGGTGTAAGGAAACGTACATAACAGATTATTATTGAAAATGACTCTTTCGTCATTATTGCTACATCAGAGCTCTAGAATTAGGAACTATCATGGTAATAAACCAAAGGCCGTAGAGCTGTATCTTATAAGGCCTTCAAATTTTCTACATAATATTGAACCAATCGAATGATATACTAATTAAGCAATTATCAAATATTTTTTTGCCCGCGACCCCTTTAATCCCTTGAATCCATTTTCCAAGACGCTGCGACCCCCAACCTGCATTTCAAATTTTTTTTATGACAGGCATAATTAACTGAACTTTTTTATATTTACAACTCGTGGTCATAGTATATATATCTGATACACAGGATTTAATTAAATTTTTGGACTCAGAACATAATACAAGTTTTATGTTTAATAATCACAAAATATGAAAATATTTTTGTTCAAAATATATTTCTGCTTTTAATTTAAATAATGATATTTTGTATTTATCAATATTATTCTTTATTTTTCAATGTAGGCTAATAAAAGTATTAATGCTGTATATTTATGTACAAATTTAAATGCTAAAACGGAGAAGGGACAACATGGGAACTACATTGATAAAATGTTGTTGTGACAATATGTGCAACCGAGTAAAAGGGAGGGCGAAGTTTGAGTTTGTTTCTGATTTACCATATCTGGAATTCTTGATTGGTTTTGCAAGACCACAACGATAGTAGTCCTCTGCGTAAAGTTTACTTCTATATTTTGAACTGATAAATGAGAGGTCTTTAAACCAGTTACGCAAATATTTATTGTTAAAATGGAACATGAAGGCGTAAAACAGTCTCAGACATAACTAGGTATAACTGCAAACACTTTATCAAGAAATATGAGATTGAAATTGAGGAAAAATTGGTTTTGTTAACATCGCTATTTATGAGTTAAACAAACTTTTCCTGTAATGTCTCTGGGACACTTTAACTTTGACAGTAAATGGACTTCTCGCTAATGTTAAAGTGGTGTCAGGTTAATTTGGAAAATATCAGGATTTTTCGTCTACATGCATGTTAAATGTTCTTACACAGTAATTAACATTATATTTCTTTGATCACGTTCAACTTCATTTTCCTCTTAGAACCCAGATAATGTTGCCAACATGGGAATTTTCCTATAATTTTGTTTGCCAAAACTGAATTTTCATTTGGAACGATTTAATCTTTTCTGAAAAGTCGAGACATGTTGCGTCTACCTTGCATTTATAAATTTAATTCATTCAACATAGCAAATATATTAATCAGTTAAGCTCTTTTCTATACATCACGCTATTGGCTTTAAAGAGCTTCAAATTTGAGTTTTGCTTTCTGATTTAAAAAGAGTTTTAGTTCTTCACGAAGATCAAAAACTTGTTTTAGAAATTTTCCTCTTGATAACCATCTCTCTTCAGTGTGAAAAATCACAAAATCGTTGGATGCATTAAACTTGTTACAAATTTTTGAAATCAATTGAACTTTTATAGAATTTTATTTAACAGGATTAATCACATTTATCATTATATTTTGTTATTGCTGTGACAGTGTTTACATCGCTATTACTTGTCGATGAATCATATATTGAGTTTTAATGGTTATCGGGAATTCATTCAATACTAAACCTGTAAATCCAGACAGACATCTAAGCATATTTGGAGCACCATCTTATCTTTATATACACCACAAATATTTTCCCATTAAATTTTTGGGATTTCAGGAAATGAACCGATTCTTGAAATATATTAAGTGACTCAATAGTTTTTTTCAAGAGGTTTAGGGAAGAGAAACTCGTCTTTAAAAACACCATCATGTAAAAAAAAGCAAAAACCAAATATTGTGAGCAATTTTCAGTCTGTGGATTCATCAGGCTTAATACTAAAATTGGAAGTGGAGAAGATTTCAGTTCCTTGATTATCTGATCATGAATATCTGCAGACATGCCAGGTATATTTCTGTGTAATGTGTCGCTGTACATGTAAATACTATTTAATTTATAAAACGAATCCCTCTGCGATCATGATTCGAACAGTATCTTTGGCTGCCGGAAAAAGTAACTCGTCAGATATCGTGTGAGGTTTCATTCTCTTGCCTTTTCTGAACGACACTAAATAAGATGCTTCATCCTCATATATGTTTGGATTATTATAAGTGACACAAACATCAAGCCTGGTTTTCCTCACTCCATCATCTTCCAATCTAAAGTAATTTGTGCCCATCTTTAAAAAGTTTGGATGCATGTTCCAAATGACTTTTCAGTTTGCTAGGGTTTATAGATTCAGCTGATAAAACTTAGCCACAAATAACGCATGGGGGTTTTTTAGTTGCAGATGAAGCTATTGAAGTGAATCCGATGCATAAAAATTCTTTATTATCCTTGTTGTTTCTCGAGGATCGTTGTTTTCATATCATTATTCATGTTTTATACTTCATATTTTCACGAGTAGAACAAATTAAATGCGATGCGCCGAGAACTTGTGAGAGGTCTAGCTAAATTTGAAAGTTTCATATGTAAATATTACCTTAAATAAACCGAACTATGAACCTTTGTATTTAAAATTCGTTTTAATCACTATGCTTCAAAATAGAAAAATTTTAATTTCACCAGTAAAATATAAATAAACTAAACATTGAAAACATATAAATTATGATACTTTATACGAATTTAAACCTCTTAAGGGAGTAAAAGAAATATTTCAGAATCTTTCCTACCGATCCTTTACCATTTCCTATTTAAAAATGCTCTCAGCCCTGTTTATATTCGTCAATAAATTGACGGAGTTTGGCGAAGTATTTTGATAGTTTGCTTGAACTTTTAATAGAGTAACTCACTTGGATTGGCTTGTAGTGAATATGGAGATAAAAAAAATAATTCCGATTTCCCTTCCTAAAGTTAAAATTTAACTAAATTATTATAAATTTAATTATTTTCAAGATTTAATGAAATTGTATCTTACTGTCGACATTGATTTTAGATTTTTTAAAATGTAAAGATTTATGCGGCGTTGAATTAAAAAAGTTGTAGAAATATGGTATATTTTTTTAAACGAGAGACTTTTAAATTGTGAAATCGTTTGCTTAAAATTTCATCAAATAACCACTACCCGAGGTATCTATTTCATGCAATAGCGTAAAGTTACACAATGCCAATCTGTTGAATAGGATGAAGTGTCCATAGTTAAATATATTGATGCTTCAAAATATTAAAATGTTTGCAAAGAAAATGATTGAATTGGCAATGATATCTTTATTTCAAATACATTAAAGAAAAATTATTCTAAAAATCAGCAGAAAAATTAGTTTAATGGTAAATTTTACACCTTTGAATAGACAAATACGTCACATTTTCAAAATTCCTCGGCGACACCTCCCTAAAATTGTCATTCGACCCCCAGATTGAGAACCGCTTTGCTAATACATTTTAAATTTCGAAGCAAGGTCAGGGAAACAACAAGTAAATGCATGGTAAAAATTCAAATCGATAATTTTGAGGAGGATATTATTACTTCCTCGATTATAGGGATCGGTTAAAGTGCACATTTTTCAATTATTCTTTAAGAATTAGGATCTTGGACAAGATGTTGTGAAAATTAAAAAAATATAGAAATCGCAACACCATTCATTTAATGAAGGCTTTTCAAATATAAAGTGATGATACAGATTTTTCCCATGATTAATATTCCATGGATGGATTTTGTGTGACATAACATCTATCATTTAATGATAAAACTAAACTTTCAATCAAATATAACACTCAAAACTCAGTGTTTAACATTGCTTGACGTAATAACTGGTGAGGTTTATTTTATCCGACCAGATAAGATTTTCGAGCATCCGAAACCTGACTGCGTTTCCCATTCTAATTTTTGGCAGTGTCCATTCAAAATGGCATTTTTCTGGCAGTTCGTTGAAAGAATTAGAATAATCTTTGGAGTCGAATGTATTTTCTCGAATTTGATACGTTAAATAATGATAAAACGAGTGTAATAAAACATAAAATATCTAACTTAAGGATGTTTTATATAAATAAAAACACTCAGGCAGGAAATAATCTACAGTGCGTTCTTTACAAACTAGCCAAAGGTGCTAGGCGCATGACTAGTTTTAGGCACTCCGTTCCAATATAATGAAGGACTCTGATATATGGTGAACGTTCTATTCATGTTAACAGGATATGTGGGTAAGTATTGGTATGAAAAATCGTTTACCATGTTTTGGTTCGTTGGGTCAATAGTGGTATTTTGCTGTAGAGGTAAATTATTGTTGTATGTGGACAAAATGTTATTTCCAACATTCTGCTCAGTATATTCGATGTAGCTACTATTCAGATTGTGACTGGCGGAAGCGACACCCTCATTCGGGACATAAAATTCATGAGAAGCATTGGCAGAATTCGTACAACCTTGCATAGACATATTTTGGTTCGTCAGATCTGTTGTTTGGAATTGTTCGGGATCTAATAAAGAATAACAGTTTGCATTAAATTCTGCGAAGCTGTTCACTGGATCAGACATTGATTGTGTCGGCGTTGTTGGAACCTCGGTGTTTTGAAAACTTACAAATGACTGGCCCATATCCTGTGGAATGTGATTAACCTGTTGGAAGTTGTTAACAGCGTCGGTAGTCTGGTGATGCGTGTTAGAGGCCTGAACTGGCATTAATGTATCGAGGCTTTGGCTTGTGTCTTCAGATCTTTCATATGTTTTTTTAGATTCTTGTTTTTTAACACCCTTTGATCCTAAAATCAAGACGTTTTTCACGGATTTTATCGTGTTACGACTTACTCCAAGCAAAAGCACAATAAAATTGTTACAGTTTGGAATTCCACCTGATGGGGTCATTAAGAGTTTCGTGATTGCTTTTCGTTTCAGTTTGTGAGAAGTTTTGGCATCTGATCTCAGTTTCGAATAATAAGTGACATCCTTTTTAAGTTTATTCGTGCATTTATCCCTACAGCATCTTTTTTTCATGAGCACTTCGAATGGCATAAGGTTTTTTCTTCGATTGTAATCAATCGTTTCATCAGCAATAAGGTCATTTCTGTTATCACAATCATATTTCAACTTGTTATTGATTAAGTTGTATGAATATTTTAATATTTGTTTCTCGGCAGCTGCACAGATACCGTGTGATCGTAGTTTACGGCTAGTTTCAATTAAAAACTGAATATATTTATTCAATCTTGCTTTTGCCTGGCCTCTGCATTTTAACCTCCCATCATCATAAATCATGATTTTACGACTACTTCTTGTGCATCGTCCATGCGATAACTCTATCGCTTCCCTTCTTAAACCTTTTAGAAGCTTTAACGCATCTTTAGGAGTACCTAAGTTTTCGTTCATCCAGGAATGTTTCATGACAAACTCTTCTAAGCAACGACAGTTGTTGGTAATCCGACGTGGACAGTAATACAATTCTGCGTTTTCGGGATCCTGAATGAGTTCTTCAATTTCAATCATTTCTATTTCTTCTCAAGCTGTGGCTGCACCCCTTATATTCAGGTTCTAATATAATTGGTCATGCTTTTATTGTTTATAAATCAATCGATTAGAACAATTAGATTTCGAAACGCAGTATTCTTTTATGTCAATTCCTATCGTTATTGCTATTTCTGCTCAATTTCGGATAACATAATGGTTTATCCCTGCACGCTGTGATAAAAACTTGAAAACAAGGTGTTATAACTCATACTGTGGCAAAACAATGTTTGTCATCTTACTCAAAATTCGAGCAGTTTAAAGTGATACATCGTTGAATACAAATGGAATTTCTTTCACAACTAATTTTAATTAAAAATGCAAAAAATACCAAAAACCTTTTGATATATCTGTATTTTTTGGCACAAAGAACTTTAAACTGACTACCCGTTTTTCAAGTTTCAATTAACTCATGTTTTAATTTATAGGAATTCTATTATTTTTGGAGTTGCACGAATTCTATTCAAAATGAATTTGGCAAAATTATTGATTTAAATCATCGTCCTATAGAGGCAAAAGCTTTTGAAAATATCAATATTAGTGTATTTATAATTTGAGAACGATAGTAGAATTTAGACGTTGACTCAGATTTACTTGTAATACTAATCTTGTGACATCCTTTAATTCACGAGTTTCGAAACAGGACGTTTTGGCGCAAGTAGGTTTATCTCAACTATGCTTTATCGACCGCGCCTTTAGTCATTATGGTTTGGCGCCATAGGGGTAGTAGGAGAATTGTTGGCGCCATCGTTTTAAGGTATTTCATATGGCGGGAAACCCTTCATTGTTGTTTAAATTACGTTTCAATTTATATAATGTTATTTCTGTAAAAAGTAGGGTGGGACGTTTTGGCGCAGAGCGTTCTATTAAACCTGTCTTATGTCTCTAGAAGGTGGCTAGCTAAATTTAGACAGAATATTATTGGCGCCATCTTTTAGGATTGTCAATATTTGGCTGGAACTATTTAATCACCATTAAAACTATGTAAATTTGTTCGTAATTCAATTTTAGCAAAAATGATATTTGAGGTTTTGGCGCAGAGCGTTTAAACGTTTTTTGTTAACTCAAAAGAGGTTTTGAGTAAGAGATTTTAATGAAATTATATTGTCGCCACCATTATCTAAATCATTTTTTGGCGGGAAACATTTAATATTTTTCATAACGCTTAATTATTTTCATAAATTGGGGTTTAAATTATTAATTTCAAAATAGTTTCACATAGATCCCTTGGCGCAAAATTTTTTACAATAATGCATGCAGTGTATTTGTTTAAAAGATTCAGTAACTTTTTAGGCTATAATTAGAATAGTTTGATTGTGCTCAACATCAATAACTTTACAAAAATCATCAACATATACGTTTACATCAGTTAATGATGATAAAGAGGCAATAAATATCTTATTAATTTGCAGTCATTTTGAGACTGCCAACATGGTTTCGAACGATAAATTAATAGTAGAGCAATAATTTGTGGTCGAATAACCTTTGATATTTTATTCGGTTAAGGCAGAATTTGTCAGCGCTGTGGTAGAATTACTATTATGTACACCTCATTTAAAAAACATTGAAAATATGAAATTTTGCCTGTTTGTACATGTAAAACGTCAAATCGAACAAATTTATTCTGTCAATATTTTAAATTATATTTAATATGTTCTCCACGTAAAAAATATGTTGGAATATAAAAGGTTAAGTATGTATTAAATAATATAATAAGAACAAAATTATTCATGATAAAGCTACATTTGTAGTCTATCTCATTTTAAGTGAAAGATGCAAACAAACTCACAAACGTTTCATTATTTAGGAAACTGACAGATGATCGTTTTAACCACCATATGGATGAAGCGTCTACCCTATAAAATTTAATTTATACATGATTTTTTTCTTAAAACATAACAATTAACAAAATAGTAGTGCATAGAAACATTGACAAGGGAAAATAACTGTTAAAAAATCAATATACAATAACTAGTTAAATAATCCTGATTATAAATCCTCACTTAACATTGTTTTTAAGTCATGTATTATATATTATTCATATTTTTGCATCAATTGATTAACATATTGCACTCGTGATTATAAAAG
>JWZT01002668.1:100522-130322 GCA_000827895.1 Thelohanellus kitauei | reverse complement strand
TCATCTGTAATCACGATTATCGATTTAAATGAGAGTTTATATTCGGATTTACAGTTATGTAAAAGGTGTTGAAGAGCATTCAACGAATAGTTCTCATCGATAGATTTTTAAACATTGCGATAAACTAAAATAGCAATGATTTATGCAGGGGGTTCTCAACCTGGGGGTCGCGACCACTAGGGGGATCGAATGACAATTTTCGGGGGTCGCCAAATAATTCTGAAAATGTGACGTAATTTATTTATTCAAACGTGTAAAATTGATCATTCAACTAATTTTTTCTGCTGGTTTTTAGAATAGTTATTCATTAATTGCATTTGAAATAAAGATATCGTTGCTAACTAAATCATTTAGTTTTCAAACATTTTAATTGTTTCAGCATAAATACATTTAATCATTAATACTACATCCTATTTAAAAGGTTGGTGATGTGTTAGTTTACCATGATGCAGGATCACAAATACAACAGGTATTAGTACAAAGGAATATTAATTTAAATACTGTGAAGAAACGAAGGTTATAATCAAGATTATTTAAGTCTCAGATTCACTTCAGAAGTTAAATATAGAATTGAAAACACCCAATGCATTATTTGTGTAAAAGATCTATCATATGAATCTCTGGAGCGGAGAAAACTTCAACGCCCTTTGGACATGCATCTGAACTTTTTGAACAAGGACCCAAATTATTTTTGTTAGAAAGCAAATGGTGTCTGGAAAATTTAGTTTGATGCTTGGGACAATTGAAATATTACAAACATAGCTGTAGTTGTTGCATCTTGTTTGGTGTCGATCAGAATCCCCAGAACTATGAAACCTCACACAATAGCCGATGAGTTACTCTTGCCAACAGCCAAACATATTGTCCATTCATAATTGGAGAGTAATATAGTTATAAATTAAATGGCATGTACATATCCCTCGACACAATACACAGGATAATAGCTAACATATCTGCAGATATTCTCGATCAAATGATTCAGAAAATGAAACCCGCAACACTTACAATATTTAGAATTCAGCTTGATAAATCCACAAACGCTGAAAGTGGCTCACAATTTTTGGTGTATGCTAGGTATATACATGATAGTGTTTTTACGACGAGTTTCTCATCTGTAAACGTCTTGAAACGACTACTACATCGTGTGATATGAAAACTTGTTCATTTCTGGAAATCCATCAAATCTCATGGACAAATATTTGTGACGTGTGCACAGATGGTGGTGTAAATATGTTATGGTATCGGTCTGGATTTCAATGTTTGGTACAGAATGAAAAAACGAATACCATTGGAAATCTTTGTATGATTCATCGACAAATATTATCAACGAAAACACAGCGACAGAAATTACAACACATATTGATACATGGGATTGATTTTGTTAAATCAAATTCATTGCATAGTCGACTGTTTACAAAAATTTGTAACAATATTAATGTATCCCACAATTTTCTGTTTTTTCACCAGAAGTGAGTTTGTTTTTTTAAGGGATGGTTTAAAAATGTGTTTTTGATCTTCGTGAAGAACTAAGACTATTTTTTAATCAAAAGAACAATAACAGTTAGAATCACTTCATGGTGAAGAATGTTATGTACAGAAAAGAGATTGTTTGGTTATATTTGCCATATTAAATGATATTAATTTATCACTACGTGGATAAGTTTCAACACGCATCAACTATTCATATCAGATTAAATGTCACAAAATTAAACTTCAGCTTGGGCAAATAAAATTAAGAAGTTTCCAAACTTATCTGGGTTCGATGAGAAAAAGGAAGTTGAACCTGATCAAAGAAATATAATTGTAATTATGCTGGAAAAACATTTTCACAAGCATGATGACTAAATATCCTTATTTCTTTCAAAATCCAACTCATACCCATTTTGCACATGCAAGAAATCCATTTATAGTCATTGTTAAAGATGTTACCAGGACATCGCAGGAAGAGTTTATTGAACTCATGAATAGCGATGTTGCCAAAACCGATTTATCCTCAATTTCAATTTTACAATTCTTGATAAAGTGTTTGAAGTCTTATTCAGTTATATCTGAGCCGTTTTTCAGGCTTCTTCTACCATTTCCACCCACATACCTTTGCGAAACGGCGTTTTGTTTATCAAGTCTAAATATAGTATTAGACTTGACGCAGAAGATGATGTTCGTTGTGATATTGCCCAAACAATCCCAAGAATTCCAGATCTGGTGCCACAACAACAAGATCAGTCTTCGCAATGATTTTGACTCGGAAGAACATATTGTAAAAACAAAATGTTATTAATGTAGTTTACATTATTGTTCAGGCTCAGCTTAGGATTTAACATTGTGCATAAATATACAGCATTAATATTGTGATTGGGCTAAATTGAAAATTAAAAAATTGAATCGATATATATATATTAAACTTTACTTTTTAAATTATAAGCAGAAATATATTTTGAAAAAAATAATTGCGTATTTTTTCGTTGATAAACATAAAAATTCCATAAAATACATTTAAATCCAAAGATTGTTCTAATTCTATCAATGACTTACCAGAAAAATTCAATCTTGAATGGACACTGCCAAAAATTAGAATGGGAAACGCTGCCAGGTTTTGGATACTTGAAAACCTTAATTGGTCAGATAAAATAAACATCACCAGTTGTTACGTAAAACAATGTTAAGCAGTAAGTTTGAGTTTTATCATAAAATAGCGAAAGTAACGTCACATAAAATCCATCCATAGAAAATTAAACACGGGAAAAATCTGTATGCTCCCTAATATTTTAAAAGGATTCGTTCATTAAATGGTATTGCGATTTCTTTATTTTTTCAATTTTCACAAACTCCTGTCCAAGATCCTAAATTTTAAAAAATAGTTCACGAATTGGCACTTTAACCGATCCCTATATTCTAGGAAGTAAAAACATCCTCCTCAAAATTATCGATAAGGATTGCTACGAAACATTTGATTTTTTCATATTCTCTGACCTTGCTTTGAAATCAAAAATCCTCTATATCAGGGGTCCCCAACCCCATGCGGCAGTTATACGAGCAAAGTAAAAACTTATTCATATGATACAAATAAATTTAATTGCTAAAATTTCTTATAAATCATTGTAATAAAACTGGATTGCATACATTGGTTTTAAACATAAATAGTCTGTATATATTCATCCAAAATAAGTAAAGTTAAAAGATACACCGATTTCTGCTTTACATGTATTTATAAAGTGTACTTAACTGCACCCTATTTTATTTTGAGAAATACTAAGCGGGAGTGTGATTCAAACAATGAAGTAGTCTTAATTTGTCAAAAATTATATCCCAAAAATGGGTAAAAAAGGATGAATCGATAATTATAACACAGGTTAGAAAAAATTATACTTTTTTGTCAGTTTAAAAATAAATTTGTTTTCGTGATGTGGTATCAACTGTTCACAAACAACACTGAACGTCCGGTTCAAACCACTTATTCCAAGTGACCACTAGCTATTCCCGTAAATCTGAATTTCTAAATAAAAATGTATCAACTAAAATCGAACCTAGCTGCCAGCAGTTAGTTTTTTAGATGGCCTGTAATAAAATCTAGAGATACAAGTTATGCCTATTAGAAAATATCTTATGTACCCTTAAAGGATAAAAAGGTTTTGTCATGATGATGAATTTTTAAAATAATCATTTTTGGTTGGCGTAGATTTTTTATTTGAGATCTTTGTCTGACAAACCTGTAATTCTATCATCAAAAAATGAATTATAGTTGTCTGTTAACACCGACACAACAAGAATCAACATTTAAAAAACTGGCACAGTCAATTAATGAATATTTATATACATACGAACAGTTTAAATATTATTTAACTAGCCTACAGTCATAGTACAGTAAGAAATAATGGCGAGAATTATAATTAGCGATTTAAAAATCAAAAGAACTATTAAAATTATGACAAATGAAATGACAAACAACGGGGGAGGATATGTAAAACTATTATCGATACAGTAAACCCTGTCTATTTTTCAGTCAACAACAATTTTTCCTGAATTTTCATTGAATTAGACTTGAAAATATTTCGTTATTTTCGTTTTCATTTCACTTGCCATGCGCAGAATAAACGACTAAATCCAAAACATATATTAGTCCAAGCATTAAAGAAAAATAAAGAAATTGTCCAGTATCTTTAATATGATGCTTCTAGATATGGAATCGTATATTCAGTGGCGATGGCTGAGATTTTTTTGCAAAATATCAATGAAACATTGATTTCTGGGAAAATGGAATTGAAATCTAAATTATCATAATATTTAAGGACAAATTAATGTTTTTAACTGAATTTAACAAACATTTTTTGTTAAACCTGTCCATTGTTCTCTTTTGTCGAAATCTGGTCGCCCAAATATCTGAAAATTAGACAGGGGTTACTGTATATGCAAAATCAATCGATATGTCCTTGTAAAAGCTGCCAGGAATAACCACTAATGGCTTATCAGCAAAACGTTGGAAATATTTTAATGGACTAGTCGTCCACTGCAAGAAAGACAAATTCTTTCCTATGTTTATACCTTAACATTCAATTATTCACCATGAAGTTTGATGATAAGTATTCTCTCAATTTTACACTTCATGTAAGTAGAGGGTGTCCCAAAAAAGTGATAGCCTTTTTGGTTTAATAATAAATTCAATAAATCTAATTCAAACCTTGCGAAATTTTAGATTGTTTAGTAATTTTATATAATCTTATTTTACAGAAATTTTCTACATATTTGTATCATAGGTTTTTGAGATATGGCAATCAACATTTTTTAATTCTATCTTAAAGCGTACAAAACCAGGTTAACGATAAGTTTTTTACTTTAAGGTCACCATTTTGTTTTACTTAGATCCAGCCTTTATCATATCACATATCCTTATCTGCTTATACGGCATTTTAAGGCGGAATAATCGAATTTAATTATAAAATGATTAGATTTATTGATGTGAGCATGATCGAATTCAAATTTTGGTAAAAATTTATTTAAATATTAATTTATTATTGCTTCATTGAAAATTAAAATTATTTTAAAACTTTTTTCTTAATCTCAAGTAAATATTCAAAATGTCAGCCTCTGGCACGAAGACAATATTTAGGCCTTTTCCGCCAATAATAAATACATCTTATTACATCTTGATTGACACTAGCCGAGCGTCTTTAAAATTTTGTCTTAATTCCTATATACTTTCAATATATGATTTAAAAACTACTTCACTCAGTAATCCCCATATTGCATAGTCCATAGAATTTAAATCTAGGCTATTGGGTGGCCACTGAGTCGGCTCAATAGCATCTGGTATGTTTTATGAAAATTTTTTATCTTTAGCACGACGAGCAGGATCGCTATCTTGCATAAATGTACAATTATTTTCAGAAAAGTATATAATCTGAGCCAAAAAATGTGTATTCGAATGATTATTACGATACTAATCAACATTTATTTTCACTAGATTCAACAAAAATAAGGCTCGCTTTTTCGTGCCAATAAACACTTAACAAAGCCATTATTGATTGTAAATACGCCGGGCTTGTTTTTAGTAATCAATAAGAATTTATCTACCGTCTAACCCTCCCTTGAGCCAAATAGACAGTGATATACTGAAAATTAAGTTGATGGCGAAGAGTAATATTTTTTTATCATGAACTCAAATATTTTGTGTTGTATCTTCGTTAAACCTAGCAAGAAGTTTTATAAGCAGCTGATTCTATTTATTTTCGTGTTTTCAGTTAGATTTTGTGACCTTTACAGTTGAAAATATTGTAGCTGGAGATCATTTTTATCATTAGATGTACAGAACTTCATGTATTATGCGTTGTCTGGATATTTGACGAATTATTCGGTGTTCAATGCGAATTTAGTGATTAGAAATAAGTCATTCTACGTTATTAATATTTTCTTTTCTCCAAATAGATAATAGCCCTTCGCTAGCATGTTTTAGATATGATTAAGCGTGTTTCTATATTTTACTTAAAAATCTTTATAGTGTTGATTAAGACCATTTTTGTCCAGAAATAAACTCATAAGCTTCTTTGATCCTTATTTTAATTCCGCACGCAAAAAGCGTATTATCATCCCGTCTTTTTACAGCATGTCTATCCACGCACGCGCAGATGAATATAATGATGTCTATTGGAACTAGAAATAACCTAATTATGAATGAAACGTCAATATATGTGCATCTATATCTAAAATAAATATTTTTATATTCTCGCCGTAAAATGCGGTGTAAGCAAATATTGATTTGTGATATCAAAAAGGTTCGATCCAAATAAAATATTCCGATGAACTCAAAGAAGTATCTCGCCTCTCAACCAGTTTTATACGCGTTAAGCTTGAATTAAAAAAAATATTAATTGCAATATCTCAACAGTCTATGAGACAAACACTCATAATTTTTACATAATAGAATAATATGCTTTAGATTATTTATTTAAAATTTCACAACGTTTGATTCATATTTACCGGATTTATCATGCAAAATAAAGGGTATCACTTTTTTGGGACGCCATGTATATTGTCTAAATGTCTGAAGTACAATAATTTATGGGCATTTTTTATTGCATGACCAGATTTGAACTGAGTATGAATGGACCTATCACCGAATGTTATGTTTACTGATTGCATCAAATATAATCATAGAGAATTCAAACAAAAATCGCGCGCATGTCCAAAATCAACAAGTCATTGATTTTAATTGTAAAGGGCATCAATTCAAACAAACAGAAATACTTCTTATATAAGCAACAGAAGGTATTTTTCTTTAATGAGCAGTTCTGAAAACGTATACGTGAAATTCTTTATGTATTATATCTCAAATTGTTGAAAATTATGCATAAACTGATAAAGATCGTTTTTTAATTCAATGCATATGAATTTATGAAAAATAATCAAAGTCATTCAAAATATATATATTGGACGAACTAAGTTTCCCTTCCCACTCAATGTCAATTCTTCCCAATATTTACGAAAATTTATTCACGTTCTATCGAAATCAACATATAAATTTTAAAATGGATGGTTATCAAAGGTTCGTTGAACAACCTAGAAAAATAATAGAAGCCACACTTTATAAAAACAACACTGTGAAAAATATTTTTGGTATATCAAGATTTGTACAAATTTAATATATGTTTTATGAATATGAAAATTTATAATAAGAGAAACCGGTTGTAATAAAATCAACCGATGTTTAAAAAATTAAAATAGTAAAAAATACAAAAAATAGTTGATCTATATTTATTTCATCGAAAAACATCATATAAAACAATTACACGTTATCTATCTAATGAGCTTGATTTTTGTAATTCTGAGAATACTTCTTAATCAAAATCGTCACTGTGGAAGAATTTTCTTTATGAGTGTGAATTATACAAATTTTTAGAGTTCTGATGTTTAATAAGAGAACCCGATAATTATGAAATCAATCGATGTTTATAACAAGAAAAAATTCAAATATATAAATAACAGTTGTTCTATGTTAATTTCATCGATGATCGTGTTAGAATACAATTTAATGCTATCCATCAAAATGAGCTTGATTTTTGTAACTCTGAGAATACTTTTTGATTAGTAATTGAACTTTGTTCCCACAATCAGAATATTGACTTTTATTAGAGACACATATTTCACTCGAACCCTCAGATGTGGTCTCTGGAGGGGGTAACATCATTTCAATATCACTATCCGATTCATCATCTTGAGACGATCGTTCCTTATTAGGTGAAAAAAAGGATTGATTTCTTTGATGCATGATTGGCTTATTAGATTGCACACTCAGTGCCTCAATATTAATAGATTCCCGTTCATGACAAAAAATAACAGACCGGTCCCTTTTTACAGATTTATTTTTCCCGCTTTTGTTATCCGAACGATCGGGGTCTGACGACGCATCATAATGACTCATGTTATAAGAATCCGATGTGTGATCTATATGCAGCATCGGCATTTCAATCACACAATCTGATTGACCACCATGAGTTGACCCTTTTTTATTGGTACAAATAAATGACTTATTTCTTTCAAGCATTATTCTTTTATTTAATTTCAAACTCAATGGCTCAATATTCATCGAATGCCGCTTATCACATATACTACCGGACCGGTCCATTTTTGCAGATTTCTTTTTCTTACGTTTATTATCAGAACGATCGGGGTCGAACGATAAATCATAATGAATATTGTTATAAGAATCAAATTTGTGATCAACACCTGATGATTAAATGTTCAATACCCTCACATTCGCGAGTTAGCCTATATATAATTTTATCTAAATTCATTTTATCACTAACCTAAGGATTCTTTGTGTTTCTTTTCATCCGAATCCTAAAATTATAATAAATTATACCTTTTTCTTGCCTATAAAATATCTCGTAAAATATGCGGTTGCGATAATGGATGATATTAAAAAAACTGTTATAAAACTAGCCATGTAGGAATTATCAACGACCCCGCCTTTTTTTAAAATACAAGAATACTTTGTTCGATTATTTCTTTTGGATGATTTAATTTATCTGATTTTGTTGAAAATATTTGTGTAGTCTATGTAAAAATAAATAAACCTCATGACCTAACGTATTTTTATATTCCATAGTAGAAGACTGTGTTTGAATATCCAGTTTATTGGTTGATTCCTCAGATACTAGTGTGGTCGAAATCGTCGTTGTAACAACTTTGGATGCTTGAGTGAGACCCTGAAATGTAGAAGTTTGCTCTTGCGCGTTTTCCACAGTCTCTGTTTGAACGTATCCAGATGTTGATATATTCGAACTGATTGAATTTATTGATGTCTTGCCATCCGCTTGGTCTGTGGACGTTGTTTGTAACGTAGATATTTCAGGATGTGTTATCATCGGCGTAGTGGTATATTTTACATGTATTTCAGTAGGACTGGTATCGATCACATTAATCGAATCAGATTGTTGATGTTGAGTAAATAATTCATTTTCTGTGGAACGTTTAGTTGAAACAGATTCTATCGAATCAGTCATTGTAGTGAATAAAATAGGTTTTGTAGTACTCATTTTATGCGTAACTGATTCTGAACTTACACCAGTAGTTTCAGTAGATGTATAAAATTTTGAAGGACTTGAATTAATTGACACAGTGTCAAGGATGTCTGTTTCAGTGGTTAATGTTGTTTCTATGGAGGGATATGTTGTTTCAATCGAGGTAATTGTAGTTTCTATGGTTTCTAATGATTCAGCTGGTGTAATTCATCAAATATTACTTGTTTCCGTAGTTGTTGGATATATCATATTAATAGGTGTTGTAGGAGCTAAATTTGAATATCTTTTTTACCTTCCGTTGTCACCAGATCTTCTTCAGTAATGGTGGAGGTTTCCACTTATAATAAGTTAAACATTTACTTTCAGTAGTGAACAGTTCCACGTATGTGGTTAGAGGTAATGCTACAGCTGGTAATAAATCATATTATTTACTCGTTTCAGTAATATCGCTGATTTCACAGTACGTTCCATTGTATCCTGGCGTACAATTACATTGACGACTGTTTCCACTTACTACACATGTTCCTGATTATTTTAAATATATTACCGTTATTTTGACACAACGTATAATTTTGACACGATTTAACGGAACAATTATTACCTTCCCAACCAGGCAGACATTGTGAACACTTATTAGCTCCAAAACACTGTCCTGGCATGCAACGAGCACATTGACTTTTATACTGGCAGTATTTTCCAAAATATCCCCATGGGCATTTGCAGATATAATCTTCTCGATCTCCATTTCCCACAGACTAATTTATATGCTGTTTTTTACATTATGTGTTATATTGGTCAATGTTCCATTGCCCAAACACCATTCAACTTGGGGATTCGATAAATCTAGATATATCAGATATTCAAAAAATTAAATGGAAATTAGCTTACCTCTGCCACACCTTAAATTAGAATTCGGATGTTGTTGCAAATTAAATCCAAAATTGCTACAGCATCTTGGAACGTCGCGAGTAGTCGCTGATGAATAATCGGTAATATTATCACACTCAATTCTAATTATAAAATATACAAACTTTGTTAGAATGGTTATATTAAGGCCTTCAATATTTTCATAATATGTGTATGTCGATAAATCAAACAATTTTTCCGGCATGATTTTCTTCTCTCCTGTTACATCCGCTTTGAGATCATGTAGCAGTAGTTGGATTTGTTGATATGGAATTGTCTAGATTAATTACATGAATACTTGATTATCAAGGATTGTGAATGCAGCCCATAAATAGTATTCCTGACCAATGCTTGGACGTTTGATATCGTTAAGAGTTGACACAAGATGCATGATACTTGTATTAAATTCTTGAATTTCTAACTTGATAAGACTTAAATTAATAACCATTTACGTGATCGCGTTTGTTAGTCTGGTGATAAAAATATGAAAAGATACAAAAAGGTAAACTCTCGGATTTATGGGCAATATACTAATAGATAAATAATTTTACTTTACTCTTACGCCAAATTGATGCATCTTATCTTTAGAATACACATATATTTTATCATTAACATAGCGGCTGAACCTTCTTATTTGAAACAAATTTGGATCATCGTCTTCCATACGTGTTCTCGATAAAACATATATAAAACTCTAATGTAATTATAATCAGTTTATGATTATTATATGTTCAACAAAATTAACCAAGAATGAAGTAAATGTTGAAATATGTGTAAATATCAGGTAAAAATTATTTTTAGCATATTTTTCAATAAATTCACTGTAAAATGCAATATGAAGTTAAAAGTGCGTTTTTATGAAATATTGAATTATACGCTTCAATTAGGAGGACATGATTGAAAATTTAAACATATTATTTAAAGTCGATCAAAGATTCATTAGCTAAAATACATTTATGTTAAATGAACCATGATTCGACAATCAAAATATTACAAAACCACCGATATGTTTGAGAAAATATTTCAGAATTTATTCCTATAATATTCGTTATAATATCTAAAAAATTATTATAATCCTGAACCTCAACTCTGTTTCTTATGTATAATTGCAAAAATTCAGATATACGAAAAATGATAGAAGTATTTATGAACACGAGACCGTTTTTCATAAATGTAAAGTAAATTTAAAATTTCATAGATGAATTAGCAATAACAATAAGAGGGTTATCATCAACAATTTAACACATCTCCTTTGCTGCAGCGCTAATTCTTTTTATCTCTCTAAACATTCTAAAATGCTATATATGCTCGAGCAATGACTGTATTAATTATTTAATACAAAATTGTTTATTTTTCTGGAATAAATAAAAGAATTTTATTTTGTGACGGAGATCTTATCAAATCTGGGGCGATTATTATGAAACGGATTTTTTAAATAGTTTTATATTATAAATATTCTATAATTTACGTTTATATATTTAACGTGATTTTGGTAAACTCAACTCTGGTTGATTGCACAGCCTCGGGACCGGATCAAAAACGTGCCCTTAACCGAGGAGTGCAGATATCCTTTGTCATCATAAATAACCATATGGAAATACAACCGAAAATTTTTTGTGAAGTTAACCAGAGTGTGCCTTTGTCAGGTGGGCACTCAACCGGAGTTAACCGTACATACAATTTGCAGTTTGTAAAAAAATTGATAACCTCGAAATGACAGAAAAATAATCATTTAGCATTTTTGTTTTTTTCAAGTAATTTGATTCACTCACTCGAAAAGAAAGATATTTAATTGTTGAAAAAAATTACAATTTTTAGATATATTGATCTCTTTTTTTTATCGATTGAATCAAATTATTGTGATTTAAATTGTTGAGATTCAAGTATCAGACAACATATTGCAATATGTTGTGTGCATTCTTCTTAACCAATCACAGGTGTAAGCGATGATTAATATAAAAATTCAAATTATACATCTCTTAATCCAAGCACTAATTTTATCGTTATGAATATGGATTCATATATATGTTTGTTTATAAGATAATATTTACTATTCTGTTCAAAATACATGCAATTCTAGTTCAAAATTAATCAATATATGTTGTAAAAAGATCGTTTATTTTCAGGATATGTCGGATTTATCTAAATATAGTTGTTACACTGGATTCACAAGACATACGAGTGAAATTTGTTCATGGACCCAGCTGGTAAATCTATTCCTACAATATTAAACATTTTTTAAATATAATCAGTTCTTTAACCTTTAATCAATCCAAATAACGATCGAAAAAACATGTTTTTAATTCCTATAAAAATGAGACTCACCATAAACCCACATGAAACATTTGATGATTGATATGAAAAAATGTGGTAATACAAGATATTATGATCTCTATATCACGAAAACATCCCTAACTCGTGCGTCCTTAGGGTTAGGAAAAGAAGAAACAAGCTTGTTTAAATGCTTAGTACAAATAGCAGATGTCAAAATTAAAAAATTACATGTACACGAATACAGCAAAAAATAAATTAAATAACGCAAACACAACGATTAAGATGCTCTAGCAAAGTTTAGGAAGTGAAAAAGCACGTGAAATGAACCACTGTTGCTGCCAGAAATTCATTTCAAATAATCCGCCATCAAGTTTTCGAATTCGTGAGAGCACTCCAATCTCAAAAAATAAATGTTTTTAAGTAGCTTTGATCCAGTCTTGCAGTATAATATGTGGAGGTATTACTGTATACCAACCCATTCAGCAAGATTCAGAAATACTATAAAATAGCCAAATAAACGTATCTTCCTTTCTTATAAATGATCGTTTATCCACAGCTGCCTAAATTTATAATAAGTTATTGATCATCATATATTTTCGTCATACAACTTATTTTTCAACATATAAAATATTTTGCAATTATTTCATCGATTCGATAATACTAACATTCCTTTGTCGATTTCAAGATTAATTATGAGAATTAACGGCTCCGGTGTTACCGCTGTTCAAATTTCGTATTTATTCGGGATATATATGGTGATAATTCGTGTGAAAAATATTAACAGTACATACTATTGTATCTAAGATAGCTAGGTGTGTTTCTAATCACTCATCTTTTTTAATCATCCTTGACGATGATAAGGGATATCTAATTTCTGCAAAAAATTTTAAGTATCATTTTTGTATTTTTTCGTGTACTCCAACCAGCTTATATAAGCCGCTCTGCCTAAATTTGCAAGAAAATTGTATTTTGTACATATAAAAGACGGCTATTTCTATAAGCCATAGGGTTCAAATTCTCTCGAAATTGGAGAAAAAGGTCACGGATTATAGATCGGAATGTACGGTATTTTAAATAAAAGATCGAAAAAAATTTAAATCTTACCAACTCATCGTCTGCCATTTTAATCATATTATTTCCCGAATCCGTTTTTGTAGTTGCCAAATATATTCGAATAGCTATAACCAATAGGTCAAAGACGATGTCCATGAATAGTTAGTGCATAGCCGAAATGAGTCGGATATTTATTGTCAATTAGCAATATTGAGACGTATATTTAGTTATACGTTAAAGTATCTGGTTAATATTGACGTTATTTTCAAACTAATATTCTTATGTGATTATCCGATCACAAAAGCCATAAAAATAACTGACATAAAATTAATTATTTTAGATTGTAACATTCAGATCGTTGATAGCTCTAAATGAGCATAATTTTATCAAAATAGGTTTCTAGATTTATCGACATTTCTTATGAGAATAGTGCATCTAGTTTATGCACATTTGGCAATATTTGTAAAATAATTAGCAAAACAGAATCTAAAAGTTTTATATAATGATTATATGCCTGACATCATTGAACATTATTTCCATCTTACAATAATTGTCATCAAACCATAGGTTATTACAAAATAAATGCTGACAAATTAAAGGATTAATGTTTATATTTCGCCAAAATTATTCTAAGTCAAATGATGTTCAATTAAATCCGTATATTTTTGATCACTAGTCGCAATTCTTCCGATGAAATTTGGCCAAAAATTATCTATTATATGTGAATTCATATGTATCCACATTTAATGAAGTAAATTATTAATACACATGTCATATTGTAGTGATAAATTCCGTGTGAAAAATATTACTTTCACACACAAGACATATGAGAATAAATTAGTTTTTATACCGAATGATTTAATGCATTCCTTAAAATGTTTATTATGATGTATTAGATATAAATTATAAAATGATTCAGATTAAGATTTTTGAAAGTTTTCAATAGTATGATGACGACAAAAATCATTAATCATTAGATTCCTAAATCTTGGCATGTAGGGATTGTTTATTCATACGATTATTATGTTCATTTACATGCAATTATCAGAATTATACATAATAAATATTTATCAAATATGAATACGATTTATCGTTCGCCATGTTTCAGTATATTTTGGCATACGGCTTTTCGATTGATATCAAAAGAATGATTCGTGACATTTTGGCGAGGCCGTTTTGGCGCAGAGTGTTTTAGAAACCCCGCCTTTGATCATAATGATTTGGCACGATAGGTCTATATAGGTTTATATTAGTATATAATCTTTGATGGGGGGTATTTTTGGCAGAAACACTTTAATATTCATGAAAAATATGCAAAAGATTAAAATGGGTAATTATATAAATATGAAGTAAGACATTTTGGCGCAGAGTACTTCAGCGACCTGTACTTACATCATAATGTTTTGGCGCTCTGAATATATACAGAATTATGTTCGAGGCATCTTTTAATCGGCGTATTTTTGGGCGGAAACACTTAGATATTCATGAAAAATTAAGTAAAAAATTAGGTTCGACGTTTTGGCGCAGAGCGTTCTAGCGGAGCCATTTGACATTAGAGAGACTTTGCGAGAAAATTATATGTATTTTTATTGGCGCCAAAGCTTAACGAGATATTATATGGGCAAAGCATGTAAATTTCAAATATAACGCCAAATATTTTCATGATGTAATTTTAGTTAAAATGGCATATGACGTTTAGGTTAACATCATTAAAACGTAGCACGTCTACTTAAGAAAGTTTTGGACAGCGAAAATAATACGAAGAGTTTTGCTGAAATTTCGTTTTCTGTGAAATATTATTTTACATTGTGCTAAATCATCTTCAAATTAAGCTTAATATATGCAATCTTTATTTTACAATCAAAATAAGAAACAAAAACAAAATTAAATACACTGTATGAATTTATTTATTGCATTTATTTTCTCAACATAAAAAATTATGAAATACATGTTGATTATTACTTTCAAACATATTAACAATCATGTAGAAGCTTAGGCAAACTAGCATCTTAATAAGATTGATTTTATTCGTGTTGTTAAAACCAATTATAAATTTGCTATTTAATAAATATATTTTAATCTCAACTGAGTATGTTTCTATGACATATTTTGTTAATTGTTTGTTTGTAACGAATAAATCATTCGTAAATAAAATTTAGTAAGGAATTTCGTTTTAACTAACTGAGGGTTAAAACGCTCACTTTCTATTTCTCATAGAATTCAAGATCTTTGGTTTTGTTTGGATCATACACTTCTAAAATGATTTAGCTTACAAGTTTTACTCATTCATATTTGATTCTTGTAGTCAAAAATTGTTTCTTACATGTTCATGCATTTATATCACAAAATATTTTTTTTCATAAAGAGCAGAGCTGCTCAAACTCAGGCCCGCGGCACTTGCGGTCCTCGAAAAGGTTTGCCGTGGCTCTCGAAGAAATGTTGAGTAGCTAATTGAGCAAGATCGTAATTGAAAGCATTGTAGACTGTTATATTATTCTTTGTCTTGTCACGATGTCTATACCTGACTTTTGAAAGCCAAATATCATCACAGAGAACTGTCAATTTAAAGTAGAAGATACTAATACGTATTTTATGTACAATTTCAGTCAAACAGTTAAGTGCATAATTTGTTAAGATTCGGTCAAATAGCTCGTGGAATGATACTGCAAGCAGAATTACGAAACTAAACATTCTTAAGAATTTGATAACTTGAAAAGCTTACCTACAAATGATAAAATAGCGCTCTCTAAAAAGTAGGTAGAAATCCAGCAATAGGTTATAGTATGAAAACGTCAAGACATCAAGTTTTACAAGGCTTTTGCCAGATTAAGATGTAGATTAGCACTTATAATTTCGAGCTATTGGCGTTCATTCAATGATGTGGATTTCAATATGGAATACAGGCAAGCTGTTTGTTCAGAGCTATGCCCTGAAAAGGCTGACCATATGACAAAATTCAACTCTCTCAATTAACTATGCAGCAAAGAGTCGAAGGCATATCAAAAAAGATATTTGAACAGTTTTATGATAAAATAGTTCACTTTAAGTATTTTTGACTTGCTGTTTACCAGAGCATAAACAGGTCAACTGTTGATCTTTGTGCGTTCAGTTAATGAAATATTCGAAATAAATCATGAAGTAGCTTTCATGGCCTCACTTCATGGTTGAACGTGTGTGGAAATTATATTATGAGGAGTGATCTCTGTTCAGTCAAAATTAAAAATTGAATGGTCAAAGCTTTCAAGCATTACTACGGATGGGGCACCATCAATAGTTAGAAGAGAATAGCAATTGACTGCTAATTTAATCCATAATTTCAGGGAACGCGGAACCTCAATAGAAGGTAAACGACCATATGACTGTGTGATTCGTTAGGAATTTCTCTGCACTCGAGCGTTTAAATTAGATCACGTTATGAAATTTGTATTCGAATCGGTGAATGTCATAAGATCAAGAGGACTTAACCTTTTAGAGTTAAAATCATTTTCTAATGATATTGAAGCAGGATATCTCGATATTTTGTATCAAGGGGTATTTGATGGCTCAATCTTTCATTTTTGTAGAAACGATTTATGGCGTTAAAAGATACAATTTGCGAATTCATTCATTCGAAAGGTCAAGACGTCCATATTCTCGAGCAAAGATTGGTTTAGAGACTTGTTTTTGTTACCAGACATGACAGAATATTTGAATATATTCAACCTGGGTCTACAACGAAATGAAAACGTTCAATTCGAAACATACCAGGAGCCGGAATTCTTCATTCTTAAGAGTACAATGTGCACATTACTAGGCTTGAAGTCTTTGCAATTTTCTATTTTGATTAACCTGTCAAAAAAATAGGAATCGACTTTAGAATTTACAACTGCAATTGCCAAACACTGACGGAAGTATTTAAAAGGCGATCCGATGGCTTAAGAGAGTAAAATGATATACTCAATTTTATCCGTGATCAGTTTTAGCGTCAATTGGAGGCTATTCGTGATACCTGCCAATAAGAGGTGATTGATAGTCAAAGCTGTCCTCAATTAAAGTCAATATATTAAAATACTAAAATTTCATTATTTAATTGAAGTTTAAACACAAACACTTACGGTTATGTCAAAAACATGGCTTGCATGATGTTTTATGAATTTGGAAGCATGTTATTGTGTGAGATCATTTTCGATAATAAACCTCAATAAAAACAAATTCAGATCTAATATGACAAACAACACTCTGTTATATAATGAGACTAGCTACGAAACTATTAAACCTAATATCGAAAAAAATCATCGGAAGGATTCAGGCTCACTCCTATCACTGACATTTTAACTAAACGTGAGGTAAAATTTTTAATATTTTATTATATTATTAGTAAGGATTTCATGAGTTAAGCATTGCAGTGGCTTGAAGCCCGCGGAGAGATATATTAGCGTAATATGGCCCACATGGATAAATGTTTAGGCACGCTGGGTATATAGTGATAAAATAAAGGCCTATCCGAGAGAATTATTTAACAAAATAATGGTTTATAGAAACAGTAAAACACGAATAAATCGGTGGTCAAGGGAACGAATGCCGCTTTGGTATCGTAGCTCTAGTGGGCAGAGGGATTGGGGTGACGGTTGAGCAAGTGTGATTTTTTCACTACCCTAATCTTCTTCGCAGATCAGTGCCTACCCCGTATGTGACCCTGTCGCACGTGAACAACGTCGCAATTGAGGTCGACGTAAAGTTCGTCTAGTAATGCAGCTCTGCAGGTATTTGCACCTACATGACTTTTTTCAAAAAAATTCTCTTGTCATCTATTTCCATCTATGATAAAACAGTTGGTATTTTTGACATGTAAATTTAATGTATATAAAAGGTTACTCTTTTCAGAACAATCTCATTATATTCGATATTATGGACATGCTATTTTCATTCATTTTTTACCACAAGAACAATTTTGAGTGATTTGAAATGAAAAAATCGAAAACTGTAAAATATCATAAATATATACTTCGAGTAACCAGTAAATGTAAATATTTACAACCTCTATGGATTCATCCAAATTCAGAATAATTATTGGAAACTGAGCAGATTACATTTCCTGGATTATCAAATTGAGAATAAAGCCAGACATATAGGCTATTCTCTTTGGGCAGTGTTAATAATTATCGAACATTCCACCCAATTTATCAATAAGTTCTTCTCAAAAAATGAATCAAACGATATATTTGATGGAAGCAACAGTAAATCTTCTTAGATATGGTGTTGATATTTATAGCTCTTGTGATTCTGAGAGTGACCAAGAGAATCGACAATCCCCATTTTGTTTATAATATTTCAAATGCTCTGAGATTTTTCTTGTTTTTTAGACTCAATCCGGTTTAAATGTTCAAATATTTCTGTCGCTATATACAGCTTTAGATGATTTGTTTTAAATCTTATTTAAATTTGCATTATAATAGATTCACCTATATAATTTTGAGATTAAAACCTGTTGAGGGTTTGAATTCCTAATTAGCATCCTTAAATGAAACATTAGAGTAAAATAATCGTCAATATATTTTCTTTCACAAACTTATATTTGAGATATTTTAAAAGGGTTTTCATGTTAAATTCTGGAGTAAAACTATCTGAAATTAGTCTGCAGGAACGTGAAATAATTCAAACCAAATAAAAACAGTTTCATTTTTAAATATTACATGCAATAATACAATTTATAAAACGGTAGTGTAACACTAATTTAGAAATGGCAGTGAATTTAACTTACGTCACAAAGTTAATAAATTTAGATTACAAAACCAACATCGGTGATATCTGATATTGAAATGGATTAAAGATACTCAAAACAACACACTTTTAGTATGCAATTTAAAAGTCTAACATATTTGATATGAAATAATTACAACTATTGAAAAATAATGTCACACTTAGCTACTTAATACTTCTAAAGACAATTTAATATAACTCATTCAAACTACAAATAAAATAGATTTGTTTAGTCAATCGTTTTTTCGTGTATGAATAGACAAAACTCATACTTGTGATGGTCTAAGCTATCGCAATAAAATTGAAATTCGAATCATAAGTTGGAGGCACTAGCATAACTCATTAAACATTAAATGTAAATTGATAAAAAATAAGTTTCCTCCGATAATTGTATCCCTTAGAAACATATTTACAAGCTCAAAAATATCATGAATTTATTAGTTTGTGTATTATAGCATTTTCATCGAGTGTAGACAATTTTTTTGATTACATCATTTCCCGAGCAAATGTACCTATTGGCACACTCAAAAGGTCGATTATTTTGAATTCAAAACAATGATTTCCAAAAAGAGGAATAAGGTTCACAAAAATATCCTAATGACATAAAATGAATGAAGGTTGTTTCTTTGCCATTCTTGGTCAGGCAAAGCGTGTGGATTATCGAATGAATCCAGTGCCGTCTTGATGGGATATCTGTCTTGACGCTGCACCAATACTTGGTTTCAATGTGTTTGAATCACAAATAGTCATATTTAAGTTTAATTTACGGCTTCCATTTCCAATAAAGCTAAATCGATTGGTTTGAGCCTTGGAGAAAACGGTACCACAAACTCTTTTTCGACCTCTTTAGCATATTACTTATCATGTCCAATATGAACAGTGAAACCCCATTTTTTCCACACAAATCTAATTGATTTGTTGTATATTCAAATTAGACGTATTTTATGAGAATAGTATGAGAAAGGATGGAAAATTCTTTATATGTTAGAGCTGTCATAAAAATAAAAAATAATTGGATTGTCTCAACAAGGAATTGTGGAATTTTCAAATACCTAGATACGTATATGTAATGGTTTAGATTCTATTCTCTCATTCAAGAAAGATTCGTCATATAAAAGGAGTCAATGAGCGACGAAATAGTATTTTTACACACTATTTTCCACGGCTGAATGAAAGAGAGCTGTTTTATCGAAAAAGATGGCGATACAAAGCCTAATTTTGTTATTTATAATGTCAACTTTTTTAAGTCATCACTTGCCATAGCGTCAAAGCGGATGCGCAAAAAGTTACAATAGATGGATCCGCGAATCCTCACGCCTTGCTTCCTGAGTGATACAGATAGAAAATTTTTATTTAAAATAGTTTTTGCAACTTCATGCTACTTTTTGAAAACATTTTTTTTAATATAAAATAATCGGGCTTTTGGATGAGTCAATAGGTACATCGAATGAATGAAAAGGTAGTCACGCTCTAGAAAGCGACCTTTTTAATGAGCCAATAGGTACATTTTCTCGAGAAATGGCGTATTTAGCCATGTAATAAGTATGGCTCTTAATCAATTTATAATAGTTAAATCTTTCAAATTACTTTCTCTTTAAAATAGGTAAAGCACGTTTATGATGGAGACTGATTAAATCACCAATACAATAACCAAATCTTTATTTAAAGTATCCATATTACCATAAATTTTGAAAAAAAATTAGCTTATATAGAAAATATTAATTTGTTAGAGCCAAACATCATGGCTCACCGCTGTGGCCACTAAAAAAAACTCCACTTAATTCTTTTTCCCTAAATCTTTTTTAAAAAGGAAACGTTAAATCACCTTTGAGTCAAAGCAGACTTAATCATTTTTACTAAAATCAGATTATGAAAACATTCAAGTTAGTCAAATAATATTTAATAGCTCCCGCTAAAAAAAAATTATTCAAAGCTGGGGCCAAAATGTAAAAACTACAGTGGGTGTGAAAAACGCTTTACTATAAAAAGATTTTTTTGCAAAAACGGCTGCCTGTCAACGTTCTGATTCAAACTAGCATGATGGTTTGATCACCGGTACTTTGGAGATAGTGTCGACGGTAACTCAGAGAGGCTTCGTTATAACAGATCTAGGCTGTGATTCAAGGCAATCACAGATAATACAATTTAAGTTCCCTTAATGGCAGCTCTACGTCACATCGCCTAAATCCTCGGCTGGCTTATGATATACTGGGAAGTTAAATTCCTCAGATCATTCAAAAGATCCTTGTCCACACTCCTTTGGGTTATCTGGACATTGAGGTTGCTTACATTTCCATCAATCTACACTAGATATTGAAAGGTACTATCCTAAAGTGGCCTTAGATATCATAATATTTTTACGTAGTCTCTAAAGTAGAAGACCTCTTTATGCAAATAAACCCACGCATACACATTAAATGATTTCATTTAAATTAAGGTCGGTTCTGAACGTGCAAGAGAGTAGATATGAGGATATTGAAAAAATCTCGGGAAATTGTAAAAGCTGACTTCCCATTTAAATTTGAAAGGTTGAAAAAAGCTGCGTTTGCAAAATAGCCAATTTCAAACACCATGATGGATATATAAATGTGTCAAAGATAGTTTTCCAAATGTAAAAATCGTTCATGGATGCAACCTTTTTATATCTCTATGGCTCAATCATGCTGTAGTGGCCGAGGTAATTCCATAATAACCAGGGTGAAATCTCACGATTGAATGTTTCGACATTAGACGCTGTAGCTCTAATAGATAGGGATTTAAAGAGTAAGATAAATTATACATGTATGCTCTCAACAACCAATTCATGAGCTAACTTATTTCAAGGTCTTTCGGATCCATAAGACTTGTTTTGATCTCCCCCGTATGTCTGACAAGTAGCCTTTAAGGACGTGGGCACTAGATCAAATACTTTTTGATATATACTTTTTTTATTTATTCTAGTCATTAATTTAGCCATATAACAGCTGAATACAATATGTGCTATCGGTTGGATCTTGGTAGTTTACATCTAGACGCGTGTTAGAGCGCATTTTTAATGCCTCTCAATAGTTTCAATTCACATAATATTGCTATAAACGATACACAAATTGTTCTGCCTAAGTGTGAGCGAGTAATGTCCTGCAGTCTGAAATACAGAGTGTTTTGGTCAGTTTGCTTTTTCTTCACTTCAAGTTGAGTTTTTCATCTGTACAATTCATTGGACGGAAAATTTTAGAAAAAAATAACTATGGTTTAATTATAAATTTTGTTTAAGGATCTTTTAATATAAGTTATCATGTGGTGATTCTAGCCATCGTAGTCTTTTTCATCATTCAAAGCAATCGAAAAAATAGTCTTTTGCCAATAGGCATTTCATAGGATCTTAGAGTACCAAACATCCGGTATAGGAATCAATCTTTTTGTTGTGCGATAAAAAGATACGATGCAGTATAAAAAGAAATGAACAACCTCCTGTACTAAGGGCAATATTTTTGAGAGTGTAATGGAAACTATTTCCGCACATTCAATCAAACACTTCAACATATACTAAGATAGTGGTCATCGTGGAAAATGTTAGCTTTCTCCTGAGTGACACAGATAGAAAATTTTTATTTAAAATAGTTTTTGCAACTTCATGCTACTTTTTGAAAACATTTTTTTTAATATAAAATAATCGGGCTTTTGGATGAGTCAATAGGTACATCGAATGAATGAAAAGGTAGTCACGCTCTAGAAAGCGACCTTTTTAATGAGCCAATAGGTACATTTTCTCGAGAAATGGCGTATTTAGCCATGTAATAAGTATGGCTCTTAATCAATTTATAATAGTTAAATCTTTCAAATTACTTTCTCTTTAAAATAGGTAAAGCACGTTTATGATGGAGACTGATTAAATCACCAATACAATAACCAAATCTTTATTTAAAGTATCCATATTACCATAAATTTTGAAAAAAAATTAGCTTATATAGAAAATATTAATTTGTTAGAGCCAAACATCATGGCTCACCGCTGTGGCCACTAAAAAAAACTCCACTTAATTCTTTTTCCCTAAATCTTTTTTAAAAAGGAAACGTTAAATCACCTTTGAGTCAAAGCAGACTTAATCATTTTTACTAAAATCAGATTATGAAAACATTCAAGTTAGTCAAATAATATTTAATAGCTCCCGCTAAAAAAAAATTATTCAAAGCTGGGGCCAAAATGTAAAAACTACAGTGGGTGTGAAAAACGCTTTACTATAAAAAGATTTTTTTGCAAAAACGGCTGCCTGTCAACGTTCTGATTCAAACTAGCATGATGGTTTGATCACCGGTACTTTGGAGATAGTGTCGACGGTAACTCAGAGAGGCTTCGTTATAACAGATCTAGGCTGTGATTCAAGGCAATCACAGATAATACAATTTAAGTTCCCTTAATGGCAGCTCTACGTCACATCGCCTAAATCCTCGGCTGGCTTATGATATACTGGGAAGTTAAATTCCTCAGATCATTCAAAAGATCCTTGTCCACACTCCTTTGGGTTATCTGGACATTGAGGTTGCTTACATTTCCATCAATCTACACTAGATATTGAAAGGTACTATCCTAAAGTGGCCTTAGATATCATAATATTTTTACGTAGTCTCTAAAGTAGAAGACCTCTTTATGCAAATAAACCCACGCATACACATTAAATGATTTCATTTAAATTAAGGTCGGTTCTGAACGTGCAAGAGAGTAGATATGAGGATATTGAAAAAATCTCGGGAAATTGTAAAAGCTGACTTCCCATTTAAATTTGAAAGGTTGAAAAAAGCTGCGTTTGCAAAATAGCCAATTTCAAACACCATGATGGATATATAAATGTGTCAAAGATAGTTTTCCAAATGTAAAAATCGTTCATGGATGCAACCTTTTTATATCTCTATGGCTCAATCATGCTGTAGTGGCCGAGGTAATTCCATAATAACCAGGGTGAAATCTCACGATTGAATGTTTCGACATTAGACGCTGTAGCTCTAATAGATAGGGATTTAAAGAGTAAGATAAATTATACATGTATGCTCTCAACAACCAATTCATGAGCTAACTTATTTCAAGGTCTTTCGGATCCATAAGACTTGTTTTGATCTCCCCCGTATGTCTGACAAGTAGCCTTTAAGGACGTGGGCACTAGATCAAATACTTTTTGATATATACTTTTTTTATTTATTCTAGTCATTAATTTAGCCATATAACAGCTGAATACAATATGTGCTATCGGTTGGATCTTGGTAGTTTACATCTAGACGCGTGTTAGAGCGCATTTTTAATGCCTCTCAATAGTTTCAATTCACATAATATTGCTATAAACGATACACAAATTGTTCTGCCTAAGTGTGAGCGAGTAATGTCCTGCAGTCTGAAATACAGAGTGTTTTGGTCAGTTTGCTTTTTCTTCACTTCAAGTTGAGTTTTTCATCTGTACAATTCATTGGACGGAAAATTTTAGAAAAAAATAACTATGGTTTAATTATAAATTTTGTATAAGGATCTTTTAATATAAGTTATCATGTGGTGATTCTAGCCATCGTAGTCTTTTTCATCATTCAAAGCAATCGAAAAAATAGTCTTTTGCCAATAGGCATTTCATAGGATCTTAGAGTACCAAACATCCGGTATAGGAATCAATCTTTTTGTTGTGCGATAAAAAGATACGATGCAGTATAAAAAGAAATGAACAACCTCCTGTACTAAGGGCAATATTTTTGAGAGTGTAATGGAAACTATTTCCGCACATTCAATCAAACACTTCAACATATACTAAGATAGTGGTCATCGTGGAAAATGTTAGCTTTCTCAAATCCTTAATAATCATGGATTTTTTTACAGGAAGGGTCACGAAATTCGCGATTTATCGCCCTATTCACACTTTCTATACTTACTCATGTAGTTTTTTTTAAATAGAAACGTTACGTAAAAAGCGATACGCCCAAAACTGAGATTGAAGATATTCAACTGCATGACAAAAGAGCTAACGACGATAAAACGAGAAGATTGCGAATTTTACTACCGCAACATGAAAACCTGTGGGAGATGGTTTATACAACAATGAAATTATTGAAAATAAAAAAAGATACTTCTTTATTTGTTTTCATTATTCGAATTAATTCTTCTTAAATTTTTCTTCCATTAAATTGAACTGAGGAAAATCTAAATTGAATTGATAACCGCCGCTAAATAATCATAACGTTCAAAGTTGAACAACAGAAAAACCAAATTGAATAGCAAATTCCAGCTAAATATAAATATGCATCATATTGAACTGTAGAAAAACAAAATAAACTTTCAAACCCTACATCATAGAATGATTGAATTTAGGGAATCATCACCGTATATTGTTTGCAAAGGTAGACATGGTAATTGTTCTGGTCGCTCCAAACAACGTTTATTAATATAGCTAAACTTGCATTTTATCTCGATGCGTTATTGTGAGGAATAATTATGTGCCACCTGGGTCTACAAATATGATACTTATAGACTGAAAATGGTGCAATTCAGCTTTGTACGTGATTGGTGAAAGTTCAAAAATAGCCTCTTGTTGTATTCTAATAGCAATAGTCATGAAATCAGGAACAAAGAAATCATTTTACCATAACAATCGTCTCTCTAAAGAGCTAGAATGTTCGAAAACCGTCAACAGAACCAAAACTTTATAAATATGCTTTTATAGGGCCATGCTCTATCGATATGACGGCAAAATTGTAATTTTTAACTAAACATAGGATCGCCTCAGTAAATTGAATTATTCGCTGCCAATCGATGAATTGAATTATCTAAGAACCTCATATAAACCATAATTTATTTTGTAAATCTTATTTAAACATATACTAAGGTTAATATATCAAACTAAAAGGAGTAAATCAACACACTAAATTTGATTGTATAATACACGTTTTCTAAACTTGCCGGTGAAATGAAAATTGTTTGTGAGTGGTAAATAATTTGGAGAATGTGACATATATGCTTATACAAACGTTTAAAACTTATCACGAAGCTGTTTTTTTGTGTGTTTGAAGAATGATTTTTCTTTAATTTTATTTGAAATAAAGATATCCTATCCAAAAAAATCTATTTGTTTAAGGCTAAATTATTTCAGAATAAATATTTTGAACCATTAATATTGCGACTTATTAATAGGTTGGCGTTATGTAACTTTACGCCGTTTCTAGATAATAGATACAACATTTATTTGATGAAATTTTCACAAATTTCTTACATAAATTACAAAGACTGACGTATTAAAAATAATTTAACATATTTCTGCAATCTATAAATTCAATCCAGCATAAATCTTGGCATTTTAAACCATCTAAAACCAATTTCGCTAGTACGATAATATTTCATTAAACGTTGAACATATTGTAAAATATTATAATTTATATATATTTGAACTCTAGGAAGGGAACCCAGATTTATACTTTAATCGCCGTATTTACCACAACACAATCCAAGTAGCATACTCTTATAAAAGATAAAGAAATCTATCGGCAATCTTCGAGAATATCCGTAAATTTATTGACGAATATAAACATGACTTTTAGACACATAAAAATCAGAGATTGTGAAGTATGGATGCGAAAGGCTCTCACATATTTAGTAAGATCGCTTGAGTGGTTGAAATTCATTAAACATATAATTTTATTACTTATTCACATATTTATGTTTTACTGGAGAAATTAGAAATTTTTATAGTTTGAAACGTCCTCGCGAGAGCTAATTTTAAAAATAAAGATTTAGATTTTGTGATAATTGATGTAATACAGTAAACACTGTCTAATTTTCAGTTTATCTAGGACCAGATTTCGAAATAAGAGAAAAATAAAGGTTACCAAAATTTGTCGCTAAATGCTGCAAAATCATTAATATCGCCTGAAATGATAGAATGTTTTAGATTTCCGTTCCATTTGCCCAGTAATAAACGTTTCATAGACCTTTTGCAAATCAAAGTGTCTAGTTTAATGTAATTTGAGTTGTAAATTGACGATTAGATATTTCTGTAATATCTAAAATCTAATCCATCGGCATTGAATCTATGATTCCATATCTTGAAACAACATATTAAAGATAATCGACAGTTACTTTTTTTCTATAATCCTTGTGATAATATTTTATTCAGATTTAATTCTTTTATTTGGCGCATGAAAGTTACACAAAAACGAAAATTACGAAGTATTAAGAAAAAGAAATTCTGTTCAAAATTCAAAGAAAATTGTTTTTGGCCAAAAATAGAAATGGTAGAAAAATAGAAGTAGAGAAAATTAGACAAGGGGAAAAATTGAGATGGTTTAATGTATTTACATTTGGAGTTGTTGTGATTTAGTAGGACATCTAGCACGTTCTCAGCAAAGAACGTTTAATTGTTCAATTATTGAATAAATCACTACTAAAAAAATAAAATTAATATCATTAAACCCTTGTAATGACTCAACTAGTTAAATCTAGAATTGAAAAACCCCAATGCATGTGTTTATTAGGAATTTCTAACAGTAAAATATATGAGCCGAGCAAACCTTAACGTCATTTTGAATCACACACGAACTTTTTTTACATGGACTCAAATTATATTATGACGAAATCCAATGGAGTTATGAAAACCAGACTTGATGTGTGATACTTATAATCATGCCAACTAGCTGCTGTTTAAGTATCTTATTTGGCTACCCTCTAAATCGCCAGAGATATGAAAAAGTCACATAATAGTGAGGAATTTCTATTGATTTAATAAGAAGATAGTTCGATTCATGGTCTGGGAGGAATTTGTTCATATATTAAGTGGAATTTGCATATCAAACTACATAGCATACAGGAGAATAGCTGAAATTTTTGCAGATATTCTCTATCACATCGCCGATAAAATACAATTTTCTTCATTTAAAGTATTTCATATTCAGTTTTGAATTCACAGAAGTTGCTAATTGCCCACAAATATTGGTTTATTCTATGTATATACATGATGGTGGAATTTAAAGACTAGTTTCTTTTCTTTAAACATCTTGAAACAAATACTATGTCAAGTGAGATAATTGAAAATGCTTTTTCATTTTTAGAAATCCATAAAATATCCCGATAAAATATATTTTTTGTATTTTCAGATTGTTCTCCTAGTATGCATAGATGCATGTCTGGATTTCAAAGTTTTGTAAATAATGAATCCCTAAAAACCATTGGAACTTAATGTATGATTTATAGAAAAATCCTATGAACGAAACCACTGCCACATGTAATTACAAAACGTAATAATAAATTTGATGAATTCTGATAATTTTGTTAAACCAAATTCTTTGAATAGTCGACTGTTTTCAAATATTTGGAACGAGTTTAGTGCATCAAAAAATGTTCTGCTTTCACATTGAATTGAAATGGTCATCAAGATGAAAAGTTCTAAAATTTTTCTGATCTTTATGAATAAATACAATTTACTTCCCAGCGAACGAATGCCGATTTGACAACGTAGACCTAGTGGGCAGAGGATAGGGATGAATGTTTAGCGGATGTGAGCGCCGCACTACCCTAACTGCGTGCAGAAGGGTGCCTATCCTGCTTATGTCCCTACCATACGTGGACACCGTCGCAATCGCGGTCGACGTAAAGTCCGTGCAGTAATGTACCGGCGCAGGTTTGAACACCTCTAGCTGAGAGCAAAAAAAATGAATAAATACAACTGTTTATTAATAAGAAAGCAAAACAACACTTTGATTGAAATAATAGGAGAGAATGTGATCTACAGATAATAAATTATCCGTATGACATTTATTCCATATTGAGTGATTTAAATTTATCAATTCAAGGATCAAGTGGCAACATGCCTCCATTTTTCAGAAAATATTAAATCCCAATAAGTTAAAATTTAGCTTTGGAAAACAAAATTTGATGAAAATAAAATTTACACGTTGCCAACGTTATCGGGTTCTATTAGGAAAATGAAGCTTAACCATACAAAAGAAATATGATGATAATTGCTTTGAAATAACATTTTCAGATATTAGCCGGCGAAATATCACTATATTTTGAAAATCTACCTGACACGCGTTTTGGATTAACAACAAGATTATTTATTGTCAAAAGTGGCGATGTCCCTGAGGCATTATAGATAGAGTTTATTGAACTCGTTAATAGCGATGCAGCCAAAACCGATTTATACTCAAGGTGAATTTCAAAATTGTGGATCACGTGGTTGTATTCATACCTGGTTATGTCCGAGACGTTTATACATCTTCTTTATCTCTTTCCTACAAAATGTATTTCCGAAACTGGGTTTTCCAGCCATTTATTTATCATGTCAAAATATCTAATTAGACTCGGCGCAGAAGATGACCTTCTTTGTGTTCTTGCCATAACAATCCCAAGAACTCACGATCTGGTGAAATAGAAACAAGCTCAACCTACGTCCTAAAGGTTTATTTGGTTGAGCACATCGTCAAAATCAAAATTTGTGACGATAATTTACATTTTTTCCTATATACCGTTAAGCATTGGAAAATTTTACAATTAAAGATTTCTTGGTTACGCCTAAATGACGAACAAAGAATGCAATTGATAAATATTAAATTTCATTTTTTTAATAATCAGAAATCTTTTTGGAAAAAATAATTTCATATTATTTAGTTATTAAGTATAAAACTCATATTTTATTCGGTTTCTAAAAATTCATTTCTATCATGTATTTTAGATATATATAATCTGATTATGATTTTTAAATTAAAAATAGTACGGTTAATTATGCCTTCCCCTTCCCTAAACAATTTATTTTGTGAGGGGGGGGGGGGAGGGGGGTGGTTGCAGCGCTTTGGAAATGGATTCAAAGGTCATGG
>JWZT01002668.1:71777-92903 GCA_000827895.1 Thelohanellus kitauei | reverse complement strand
CAAGCTTCTGTGTTATATAGGCGGTAGATTTCATATTCTCTAAAAATTTGAGAAAAAGACCGCGGGTTATACATCTTAAACTACGGTATATTAAATCAAAGATCAAAAATAAAAAAAATCTTACCAACTCATCGTCTTCGATATTAACCATAGTATTTCCCGAACCCGTTGTTCTATTTGGGAAATTCATTCCATTAGCGATAAGCCACCAGCTACGGAGGATGTCCATGAATAATTAGTGCATAGCCTAAATGTTTCGGTTATATGTTGTCAATTTGCAATATACAGATGTATATTGGTTTATACGTTAAAATATCTGGTCGATATCGATGTTATTTTCATTCTAATAATCTTAATTAATTATCCCATCACAAAAACCACAAAATAACTGTCATAAAGTTAATTATTTCAGTTCAAAACATTGAGATAATTGATAGTTCAAAACGAAACTAATTTTGTCAAAGTTATTTCCAGATTTATCGATATTTCTGATGAGAATAGTTCATATAAATTATGTAGATTTCGCAATATTTTCAAAATAAATGACAAGATAGAATATTATGGTTTTATTTAATGATTATATGCCTGAAATTATTGAAAACTTTTTCATTACTCGATAATTTTCATCAGACCATAGATTATTTAAAAATCGATGCTTATAAATTAAAGGATTTATTTGTATATGTTTACGAAAGTTATTCTTATGAAGTGAAATGATTTAAATTAATCATGTTTTTATAAACAATGTAGCCACTCCTCTGATCAAACAGCTAAAAATTATCTATTATGTTTGAATTCAAATCTTTGCGCATTTAATGAAGTTAATTATTAATAATATATCTGTTTGCCGTGTTCTCATCCATGCGAATAAAAACTTTCACACGCCAGACATTGAAATAAATAATTTATATGCCGAATGATTTAATGTATATGCCAAAAGATGTTTATTATGCCTAAGACGATACAAATTTTTATATTAATAAGATAAGGATTTTTAAAAGTTTTCAATCGTATGATCCCATCAACAAATAATAATCATACGATTCATCATCTTCTACACACAAGGATTTTGTATTAATTCCCAATTTATAATGTCCATTTGCATGCAGTTGTAAGAATTATACAATATATATATATTTACAACATATGAATAACATTTAAACGTTCTTCATCTTTCAGTATATTTTGGCATACGGCTTATATATTATTAATTTTAAAAACATAGTACCTCGTTGCCATTTAAGAGATTTTAGTCGAAACCTTTTCAAACATCCAGATATTTTAAAATATATTTCTGAATCTGTTATGAGACTGAGTGATCCTCTCAGTTAATTATAGCTATAAACTACATCCATTTTGATGTTACAGAGGCATTTCAATGAAGAAATAGAAAACCATGACAACTAAGATTTGTAGATCAGATAAAAACAATAATCATATCACGTGGGTTCATTTTAATTAATAGAAAATATTACAAATAATTTATCAGTATTTAAATAGATCTGATAATTATGAATAATTTTCCTAATAGATTTTATGAGTATTTGAATGATTATTTAAACTTAATCCTCTATTTTAAAGAATTAACAATAAAAATAACATCGAATTTGTATGAAATTTCAGAAATTCTAGCCTAAAAATATGTCAACAATGTGCAGTAGATTCGTAATATTCTTTACTTCATTTCTAGAAACAAATTTTGAAAATAAATTCGTTATGCCAGAGATGATAAATTTGAAGATATGGTAATACAAGTGTCGAAGCCAGTGAATACAAGAATAGATTCAAAATCTCAGTGTTAATCATTTTCGCTTCAAGTATATTAGTACGTAAATCTTATAACCAATAATTTTAATAATGTATAAGTTACACCTGAAAATCAATTTTGACGTAAATATTTTCGTGATTATCAATTTACAGCGTGTTTATCCTAAATCGCAGATTCTAAATATACAAATTATTTTGTCTTTAAATGATACATAATATTATTTGGGGAGCTTTTCTACATTAATCACACAAATATCTTTTCCGATTCGCGAAATTTGAAGAAAAATGATGAATCAGCGGGTATCATACGACATCTGCGACCTCATCTGTATATAAAACACCATATTTTATCAGGTGACAAAGAGGCATCTTATTGGTTACATCCATCAAACTTAAACATATATTGATTAATTCCACAACAATTAGGGTATATAAAATATATTTAATTCTGTTATAATTTATTTACACTATAAATATAAATTTAGGGAGCAGTTTTCATTTTCGGATATTTCCCAACACTTTTCAATATGTGTAAATTTTCTTTGGAGTGAATATGTTGTTTCAGACGCTGAAGTGGGCCTGATTTGTACGACTAAGCTGTGGCAGTAAGCTTGCAATGTAACCAACCACGTGACCCTGGTGGCGAGTATAAAGACACACCTCGGCTGAACATAAAAAAGAAGTAGCCCCAGGTGAGAAGGTTGTTGCCGCAAGATGATTTTATCAAATAGGCAAGGGCAGTAGAGGGTAAAATCTATGTTAAAAACATGATGTTAGATAAGTTCGGATGTCGTTCAAAATATACCAAAAATATTCGTATATTTACCGAGTTTTATTTTCGTTTATGCGGTTTTGTGATGTTTATTGGACATGGAAAATATGTGTAATTTTATTTCTTGGTAAAAAATTTTTTTTATAGAGATCAATCATGTATAATCATCATGTGCGATTTTGGATTAAAACCGTGTAATATTGCTAATGAATTATCAAAATTCTTATTATACATGCTGATTCATCTTTTCCTTCAAATTATGCGAAACAAGAACGATGCACGCGTGGTTAATCTGACAAATCCCACAAACAACACTTTGTGTCATTTTAAGAAAAAATTATTTGTCTTAATGTGCCATTTAGAAAGAGATATGTGCGATTTACGACGAAAACCATGAATATGTTAAATTTATATGGAATCCACATCAATAAACAAAAAAATAATATAAAAATCAGATGTCTTTGTATATCTGTGTCTTAATCAGAATCTAGATGTTTTCTATTTCTCGAACCATTACTCAATATCAAAAATCTATAATAATTATTTACCTTAATGAGAGCTTGGATAATTCTGTTTTATATTAGAACAATTAATCTTATTCTTGCCCCTAAAAATGGACCTTTATATTAAATCCATTTGATATATAGATATTAGAAACATTCTTGAGTATTTAGGATTGGTTGACGAAAAAATATATTGTCACATTTTTCCACTCAATCTTTCAGATATTTATTGACGGAATATATCAAACAAATTTGGCATTTCCATTTTTGTGTAAACAATGTTTAAGTAACACACTGATTTAATATTTAATACCTTAAATAATACCTTTTGTAATTTACATACAATACCGAGTTGTGCATTTGAAAATAGATTGTTTGCATTGATAAATAGATTTTTCAGAACACAATTTTAGATTTATTTAAAGTTACAAATAAATGGCAAAAAACAAAAAATTATATTTTTAATGATTGTAATCTGCAATTATATAAAGTGCCTTGCAATTTATTTCGTCGACCTTGCAATTGAATTCGTTGTCCTTGCAATTGATTTCGTCGACAAAGGGCAGCCTTGATAATGATCTCGAATATGGGCAGAAACTCAGTTTTTTTCCTTTCAGGTTTTGAGACCAATAGCAGCATTTTTACAGTGCCTTGCAATTGATTTCGTCGACGAGGGACGGCTTTGCAAATGATATCGAATTTGGGTAAAAACGCAGTTTTTTTATACGGGGTTTTGCGACCGATAACGGCATCGATGACTACCAAGCGAGGCAGTTTTATTGAAAAGTATTTTTGAACATAAAAAATAACTGTATCAGCCGAAATGAAAAAAATAATTGCTCGGCATGCATGTACAACGTAAAAATTAGTTAAAAATACCTGGTTTTTCATCGAAAGAAGTGGATTGTGTCGATGAATAGTGGGAACTGTAACAGAAAATCAAAAGAAGTAACAAAAAACAGTTAAATTAAAAGATGTTGCATTATTTTCGAAAAGGCATAACCTTAGCCACTAGGAATGTCATGTTCGTTAAGGCACATATTCGAAAAAATGGTAACTTTTTTTCACGTTTCACATGAATGCTGAACATTAAACTTTTTCATTTTCGTCTATACAGTTCTTTTTTACGTTCACTAATTTTTTTCAATAAAAATGCCGCTATTCGTTTCAAAACCATAAAAGAAAAAAATGAGTTTCTGCTCAAATTCGAGATCATTATCAAGGCCGCCCTTCGTCGACGAAATCAATTGCAAGGACAACGAAATTAATTGCAAGGTCGCCGCCCACCGACGAAATCAATTGAAATGACGACGAATTCAATTGCAAGGCACTGTAATACTAGAATCAATTTTCTTGGTTATTTTAATGCAAAGCTTAGTATCTCAAATTTGAGTTTGGGAATTTATGATACATTTATATTAAAAATACTTCATCATAATCAAAAAATAATATAATAATGTATTATTCTCTTCCAATATCATCTTCATTTAGACATTTTGGGAATAATTGTTCACTGTGATTGATTTAGTTTGAAGATTTTCTTGTGTTATACGTCCGCAAGTCTCCATCATCCTTGATAATAGGTCGTTAGTTGCCCTTATGCTCACTCACTCCTATCAATCGACTTTAGAGTGGAAAACATTCATCACAGGGGTTGAAAAACGACTGTATCTCGACAGTCAGATTATCTGATGAGGATAGGAGTCATTGAAGATAATATCACAAAGATGTGACCGACCTATACATCAAGATTGTGAATCGTCACCAATTATGTGAGAAACTAGTTAAAAATAACTGAATTAACTCCTGTTAATATAACAGCTTCAGCATCTATATTCCTGCATTTAAGAGAAAGAATCATTGTGATATTCTGCCCTCTATTTATAAGAGAACAGGATTAGTCTTATTCTGTTTATTTACAATATTAAAAGATTTCAGAATTGTATTCTAAAATAATCTATTTATTAATGCAAAACCCGGTATGATTATAATACGATTATTACCAGTCGTAGATAAGTTGTGTTTTATTCATCCTTATGTGGATGTCAGAAGCTGGATAAACGCGTTAAAGTTAAAGACCCGAGAAGACTATGGGCATGCAGTTTATAAATAAACGCTCTTGGTATGATAGAGATCATAACAGACTGTACTGGCAAAAGAACTCAAAAGTAATTCTAGCATTACAGAGAGAAAAATGGAGACGAGAGAGTGTAATATACTAACTTTTATGTGCGACTGCGATACAGGCGTGGTTACAAAAAGATTTTAGATTATTATTCCATGTATTAACAGATGTCCACATACTGCATTATATTTTTATTGCTTTGTTAATTTTGCATTGATGAATAAAATGCAAATTGAGCGTATTTTAAAAATTTTTGAACACCAATTTTACGAACGATTTTTGGTGATTTTGGCGATTCTAATGAATATTAATAATATCAAGTAAAACGTTGAGGGGTTTTTCGATCAATTAACGATCTTTGCAATCTATTTATTAAAATTTGAAACAAATAAAAAATGATCGCATGAGAGGTATAATTAACCTTGTTTTATCAACTTTCATTAAGTTATAAATTTGAGAAACCATGTTTGCTGTAAAATCTAATGGTATTTGCCAAAACAATTGCAATATTGATTGTAAGGGACTCAAACAAATATGAGAGTATTTCTATTTTATTTATTTTTATAAATTGGTTAGAAATTTGCATAATTTCACAAACCATCTATTTCGTATTAACTATCTGGCAAAGAATTCTTTGTAGAATGGAGGTTTTTGATTATTCTCCGTCCGATATAAATCAAAATCTTTAACTCTATGTTTTGATTGACATCCAAACATTTGTTTAATTCGTTTTCACACCCGATTTATATTTGACAAAAACTGTTTTTAAATTTTTTGACTCTTAAAGATGTTAATGACCAGTTAATTTAAAAAGTTAACAAATGACTGTTAATTATTCTTATCGTGCGATTATTTTTTGATTTGAGACAACTTTTATAAAATATGATGCAAAGATTATTGAATTGAATAAATCGACAAACCCTATGTTCTCTTTACATCATGCTATAAGCCTTAATTGATGATATGCTTCATCCAATAGACTAATTATGAGAAAATGTCAAACAATGTCGAAGTGACCCGAATGATGAATTTCATGGAGTCGTATTATTTGGGCCAATGAGCAGATGTGATCTGTTTTTTTTTGTAAATCCCTGTAGATCGACTATTAAATGTATACCATTTCTAAGGCATTGGTAAATTTTGTTATTATTATTCGAGCAATTTTCAAAAAGATCTACAGACAATTGATGTTTGGTTGTCATTGAAAAATAATTACAATTGCCAAACGATAATTAATGACTCATTCATTATTGAGGTATAAATTAACTGGGATTTGACGTGATTATCTTTTTTAAATCAAGTTTTTTAGTTCTCGGAATAATTGGCATTCAGTATCAACCGATTCGCCGTTCTCAAATCAATCAGATTGACATTTTTATCTAAGATACTTATCGAAAGGCTTCGATTCTCAAATTTAATACCAAATGTACTGAATATAATTTTAATTCTAGAAATGTTAACGAGGTATATTTTACCAATCGGATTTTTTTACTCTACATGATTTATGCTTCCAACTGAAAGTAGGCTCATCGACCACACTCATAAACAACTTTTTAGTATAGTTTGTTATTCAAATTTTGAAATTAAACTTCTAAACCGTTCATAAATTCAATGATACAAATTGCTTGACCATACTGGATTTCCATAAAACAACAATTTAAATGGCGAGGTCTGACAGGAACAACTAGGATCCAAATATGAATTTTGAAAACGATTTATCAATTTGTTGGATTAGAATACCAGGAAGAACAATATGTAATAACAATAACTGAAGTGTTTGAGAAAAGGTGTTCTTAAATTATGTATTTTTTGGTTATATACCATGAATAAATATCCCAATATTTTTATATAAAAAGATATTTTAATTTAAATGACTCAGCAGCTGAAAAGAATTTATTTATTATATAATTCTAAAATACACAAACAACACCCTAATTAAGGGATTTACATTGAAATAATTTAGAATAAGTTTAGAGTTAATAAAATGTAATAAGACACTGGCATTATCAAATAAATTTTTAATGATATTTAACTAAAAATTATGTTTAAAATAAATCTAGCTCACTTTAAGAATAAAAATTATGTATCGGGCACACTTCGCTATTTGGCATAACATTGCTTTCATAAATTTTGAGAATCTATTTTCGAATATTTCAAAAATCACTTATTCGTATTCATTTTTGGTTCTTTTGTAGTGGTAAGTTACGTTTATGGTTCATGGTTATAGCATAAAAGTATTCAGACAATATATTTTGTCGAGATTGGTATCTGCAGTTTATTGTTAGCGACATCTTTAAAGCTGTTATATTTGGCTGGAATACTTGGATAATCTTGAAAACACGTTAAGTGTTGATGGCTTAATATTTTAGTAAAAACGAGGTGAGATGTTTTGGTTAGAGCGATTTATGTAGAGTTTCTTTAAAGCCACCGCTTGAATGGAGATAATATGGCTCGAAAATTTAAATCTATTTAATTTAAAGCTAAATATTTTAATGATGTAATTTTAGTAAAAATGGCATGTGACGTTTAGATTGACAATATTAAAGCGCAATACTTCTACTTAAGAAAGTTTTGGACAGCGAAAATAATACATAGAGTTTTTCTGGAATTTCGTTTCATGTCAAATATTGCTATTCCAATAGCTAAATCATCTTCAAATTAAGCTTAATGCATGCAATCTTTATTTCAATAAAAATAGGAGATATAAACAAATTTAAATATATTGTATAAATTTTGTTATTGCATTTATTTTCTGAACATAAAAAAGTAGCAAATACATGTGGATCAATGCATGAAAAAATATTAACAATCATGTAAGGTGCGGAAAAACGAGCACATTAGGATTGATTTTTTTCGATAGGTTTTATCCAATTGTAAATTGGGTTTTCAATAAAATTTTTTAAATCTCTACGGAGTATGTTTCTATGGCATATTATTTCATAAATTGTTTGTGTGTAACGAATAAATCATTCGTAAATAAAATTTACTAAGGAAACGTGTTTTACCTAAATACGGGTTAGAGCGCTTAATTTTCCATTTAGCATAGAATTCAAGAACTTTGTTTTTGTTTGGATCTTGAAGTTGAAAAATGAGTTTACATACAAATTTATCTAAATCATGAGTAATTTTTGTATACAAAAATATTTCTGATATATACTTAATATCACAAGATATATTTACTCATACATCCTGATAAATTAAAAACCTATTTGAGAGAACATTGGTTAACAAAATCAACGGTTAAAGCAATTAGCCAAACATGAATGTATCTCTTGTCATATTTTGCAGTGAATGATATCAAGGCTGGTATTCGTCTAATAAAAATTTCTGTACATATAGATTTAACTGTTTTAGAACCATCTCATTATGTTCGGCATTACTGACACGTGTCTTTGAATCGTATTTAATTATAAGAACCTCAGTGAATGGTCTGAAATGAAAAAAGATCTTCAAATATAAAATATCATTCATATATACTCAGAGTAATCAGAAAATGTAAAACTTCTATTGATTCATTCAAATTAATTATAATTATTGGAAGGGGAGCAGATTACATTTCACGGATTATCTTATCAAGAATAGATTCCGATAGATAGGCTATTCTCCTGAGGCAGTGTATGTGATTACCGAACATTCCACCCAATTTATCAATAAGTTCTCCTCAAAAAATGAAACAAACAATATCTTTGACTGAAGGCAAAAGTTAAACTTTTCAGCTATGGCTGTGAATATTAAGTGCTCTGGCGATTCCAGGAGTCAAAATAAAAGAAACGAAAACAGCAGATGTGTTTATTATGAACGCTATGAGAGTCAAGTCTTGTTTTTACCAATCCACCAGGTTAAAATATTCAAGTATTCGTGTCGTTGTCAACAGCGCTCAGATTGATTTTTCTCACTTATTTTTAAATTTTCATTGGATTCACAGATTCGTCTATTGAATTTTGAGACAAGTAACTAGTTGGCGGTTTCGATTCCTAGTTTAGATGCGAAAGTTAAACAGAAGAGTAAAATAACCTTCACTATATTTTCTTTACTTCATTAACTTTGATTCGAGATTTTTTAACATGGGTTTCATGCTAAATTCATGAATATAACTAACTAAAATTAGTCCACAGAGAAAGAGAATGAAGTTTGACCAAATACAAGCAGCTCCATTTATAAATATTACCTTCAATAACTAGCATTAAAACGTTAGCGTTTTAGTAGTTTGAAATGGCAATGAGTTTTGCTTACGTCACAAATTATGAATTATACACAAAAAAAAATCTGTGATATCTGATACTGCAATCACCTAAAGTTACGCCACGGAACAAACTTTTAATTTGTAATTTAAATTGTTAAAAATATTTATTAAGGAAAAATTTCAATTATTGGAAGAATAATCATGACACAGTTTCTACCAAATACTACTTCCAAAGATACTTTAAGATAACCATTTAAAATGAAAAACAGAATAAATCTGTTTAGTTGAAGTTTTTGTTGTACGAATAGACAAAACTCATACTTGAGATGGTCGAAGCTCATTGCAATAAAATTGATTCACAAGTTGCAACCACTTGCATAACCCAATAAAATATTTAAAATATTAAATTTACTTCGACAATAAATTAGTATACGGCAATATTTTTACATCTTTAAAAGCTCAAAATAATCCGGTATTTATTGGTTTTTGTCTGTTTAATATCTTCAAAGAGAGTATACGAATATGTTTATTAAGTTCGATCAAATATCAGCATGTTTCTCGTTTCGTTTATGATAATTTAAACTTTCAATTTACTTGCTCCTTAAAATAGGTAAAGCGTATGTACTGTGTGTACCAATTTTCTCGCCAATAGAATTACGAAAACCTTTATTGAACGTTTCCTAAAAACATAATGTTTGAAAACATTTAGCGTATATCAAAAATATTTAATGTTTAGACTTAAAAAACGATGGCTCGCAGCGACGGCGTCTAAAACAAACACTACATACATCTCTCGCGCTCAATTTCCTTTGAGTTAAATGAAAACGTTAAAACCCTGCGCGTCAAAGAAGCCATAATTATTAGTACTACATCATATGAACACATTAAAGTTTTTAAATAATATATAAAAGTTACCGCTTAAAACAGTAGTAACAAAGGTTGGCACCAAAATCTAAAAAAAGGAGTGGGTGCGAAAAAAGTTTTGCGCTATATGCCTTTTCGTAAAAATGGTTTAGTGTAAACGTCCGGCTTAGGATTAGCATGATTGTTTGATCAGCAGAAGTTTCAAGAGTGTGTCGAGGGTAACTCGGAGAGGCATCGATCAAACAGAGCCTGGCTGTCATTGGATGCAGTCATAGACCATAAAATTTAAATTCCCTTAATGGCAGCTTCACGGTACATCGTTAAATCTTCTGCTGGGTTATGATATACGGGGATATTAATATCTCCCGAGTATCCAAAAGATCCATGTCCACTCCGTCTGGGCTATCTGGTCATTATATTTTCAGTGCATTTGCATTAATCTCCGCTAGATATTGAAAAGGCGCTATCCTAAAATGGCTTTTGATATAAATACATTTTCACGTGGCCATTCAATAGAAGACTTCATAATACAAATGACTCTCATAAAGATATTTAATAAGTCAATTTAAATAAAGGTCTTTCTGAACGTGCAATAGGGTCTAGATATGAGTCTATGGTGAAAAATCAGAGGTACTGGGAAAACTTTTTTAAAGCTGACATCGCATTTAAATTGGACAGGTTATAAATAAACCGTTTTTGAATAATCGCCAGTAAACAAATACTATGATCGATATCGAAATGTGTCACGGATGGTTGTTTAAATCTTACAATCGTTCATAAATGCAACGTAGTTAAATTTGCATTGCTCAACCATGCTGTAGAGCCCGACATAATTCCATTTAAACAAGTGTGAATTCTCTTGATTTTAAGATGAGATATTAGATTCTAATGCTCGAATAGATACACGCTTGAAAGAGAAAAGGATCAATTTTACAAGGATGGTCTCAACAATGAATGAAAGATCTAACCCCATTGAAGGCATTTGAAATACACACAGTTTTAGTTGATCTCACTCGTATGTCTAACAAGTCGTCTTAAAAAGGCTTCGGTCATAAAATGGAATAATTTTTAAAATAACATATTTCATTTTTTAAAGTCGAGAACACAGCATTCTAGCATCTGAAGAAAGTATGTGCTTTCCCTCGGAATCTCAGGCGATTACATCCAGCCCCGTGTTAGAGCGCATGATTAATGTACCAATAGTTTCAATTGCAATAATTTTCCAAAACAGCATCGACAATATGTGTCAAACAAGCGTAGACAAGTAATGTTCCTCAAGTCTAAAATGCTCTAGAATGACCGAATTTAGGAAATCATCACCGTCTATTGTTTTCGAAGGTAGGCATGTCAAGTATTCTGGTCTCTCAAATACCGGTTTATTTACATATCTGCACTTGCATTTTACCTACACGAGGCCTCTTGAAGAATAATAGTGTGCCATTTGGATCTACAAATACGATACTTATTGACCTTTATTGCAGAAATATAGCTGAAGACGAGGTTGGTGAACGTTAAACGATATCCTCCGTTCTAGTCTAATTGGAATATTAATGAAATCAGTTAATAAACACGTTTTTACCTTGAAAATCGTCTCTCCAAAGAGTCGCAAGTAGCAAAAAGAGCCAACAGAGCAAAAACATCAAGATAAGGCTTTTAGAAGGCACATGCCATTTCGAATATTAGAGTAAAATTCCAACTGATTACAAAACATAGGATCGTCTTTGCAAATGGCATTATTCGCTACCACTCGAAGAATTAAATTATCTGATAACCACAAATAGACAAAATTTAATATTTTTACTCTTATTTAAACATAAAAAAAGGCTGTTATATCAAAAGAAAATGAATAAATAAACATACAAATTTAATTGTATAATATGTTATCTAAATGATCGAAGTAAAATAATATACCTGTATTTTGTTAATTTTATCATCAGATTTGAGCTGATTGTTAATTGATCAATCATCGAATGTTATTCAAAATTTTCAACCAGATGTAATAAAAGAGAATTGAAACAAAAATCTCTGATATGGCCGAAATCAACGAGTCATTGATATTATTTGTAAAGAGCATCAATTCAAACTAACAGAAATACTTATTTGATAAATAAATGAAGGCATTAATCCTTAAAAAGCAGTTCTGAAAATGATTTTATCGAGTTTTTAATGTATTATATCGTAAGCTACTTCTTATTGTGCAATGATAAACTGATAAAGATTGTTGCTGTAATTCAATGAATACGAATATATGGTAAATAACCATAAAAATCGTTCAAAATATTTGTATTGTACGAAGTCGATTTCCTGCCTACTGCATCGCAACTCTTCTCCTAATTAACGAAAATTGATTTATTTTGTATAGATATTTACATGAAAATTTTTAAATGGATGATTATCAAAGGTTTATTAACAAAATAAAATAAGAATAGAAGATATATTTTACATATACAATATTATTAAATGTTTTTCTTCATACAACTGATTTTACAAATATAATGAATGTTTGATGAATAAACAAATTATAGCATTCAAATTTTTAACGTGGAAACAATTATAATTAAATCAATCGATTTTTCAAACATGAAAATATTGAAATATACAAATAACAGTTGATTAATCTATATTTCATCGATAAACATCATAGAAAAATAATTACACGCTATCTATCAGAATGATCTTGATTTGGGTAATTATTAGGAAACATTTCAATCGGTAATTTATCTTGGTAATACAATCTGAATATTGCATTTAATGAGAGATTCGTTTTCCACTCGAAAAATCAGGTGTGGTCTCTTGAGGGGGTACCAGCATTTCAATATCACTATCCGATTAATATAAACAGCACTTTAGAAAATCGTCACTGTGGAAGAATTTTCTTTATGAGTGTGAATTATACAAATTTTTAGAGTTCTGATGTTTAATAAGAGAACCCGATAATTATGAAATCAATCGATGTTTATAACAAGAAAAAATTCAAATATATAAATAACAGTTGTTCTATGTTAATTTCATCGATGATCGTGTTAGAATACAATTTAATGCTATCCATCAAAATGAGCTTGATTTTTGTAACTCTGAGAATACTTTTTGATTAGTAATTGAACTTTGTTCCCACAATCAGAATATTGACTTTTATTAGAGACACATATTTCACTCGAACCCTCAGATGTGGTCTCTGGAGGGGGTAACATCATTTCAATATCACTATCCGATTCATCATCTTGAGACGATCGTTCCTTATTAGGTGAAAAAAAGGATTGATTTCTTTGATGCATGATTGGCTTATTAGATTGCACACTCAGTGCCTCAATATTAATAGATTCCCGTTCATGACAAAAAATAACAGACCGGTCCCTTTTTACAGATTTATTTTTCCCGCTTTTGTTATCCGAACGATCGGGGTCTGACGACGCATCATAATGACTCATGTTATAAGAATCCGATGTGTGATCTATATGCAGCATCGGCATTTCAATCACACAATCTGATTGACCACCATGAGTTGACCCTTTTTTATTGGTACAAATAAATGACTTATTTCTTTCAAGCATTATTCTTTTATTTAATTTCAAACTCAATGGCTCAATATTCATCGAATGCCGCTTATCACATATACTACCGGACCGGTCCATTTTTGCAGATTTCTTTTTCTTACGTTTATTATCAGAACGATCGGGGTCGAACGATAAATCATAATGAATATTGTTATAAGAATCAAATTTGTGATCAACACCTGATGATTAAATGTTCAATACCCTCACATTCGCGAGTTAGCCTATATATAATTTTATCTAAATTCATTTTATCACTAACCTAAGGATTCTTTGTGTTTCTTTTCATCCGAATCCTAAAATTATAATAAATTATACCTTTTTCTTGCCTATAAAATATCTCGTGAAATATGCGGTTGCGATAATGGATGATATTAAAAAAACTGTTATAAAACTAGCCATGTAGGAATTATCAACGACCCCGCCTTTTTTTAAAATACAAGAATACTTTGTTCGATTATTTCTTTTGGATGATTTAATTTATCTGATTTTGTTGAAAAGATTTCTGTTGTCTAGGTAAAATATATATAAACCTCATGACCTAACGTATTTTTATATTCTATAGTAGAAGACTGTGTTTGAATATCCAGTTTATTGGTTGATTCCTCAGATACTTGAGTGGTCGAATCAGTAGTTGTAACTACTTTAGATGTTTGAGTGAGACTCTGAAATGTCGAAGTTTGCTCTAGCGCGTTTTCTACTGTCTCTGTTAACAGGTGTGCGGATGTTGATAAATTCGAACTGGTTGAATTTATTGATGTCTTATCATCCTCTTGATCTGTGGACGTTGATTGACACGTAGAAGTTTCCGGATGTGTTATCATTGGCATAGAAGTATATGTTACATGTGTTTCAGTGGGACTGCTATCGATCACATTAGTGAACTTAGATTCGTAATGATGAGTAAATATTTCATTTTCTGTGGAACGTTTAATTGAAACAGATTCTACCGCACCAGTCACTGTAGTGAATAAAATTGGTGTTGTAGTACTCATTTTAGGTGTTGATGAGTCTAAAATTGTAGCAGTAGTTTCAGTTTGGGTATAAAATGTCGAAGGGCTTGAATTAATTGACACAGTATCAGGGGTGTCTGTTTCAGTGGTTATTGTTGTTTCTATTGAGGTATATGTTGTTTCTATTGGGGTATATGTAGTTTCTATGTATTCTAACGACTCAGCTTGTGTTAATCATCGAATATTACTTGTTTCCGTAGTGGTTTGAAATATATTATTATGTGTTGTAGGAGCTATATTTGAATATCTTTTTTACCTTCAGTTGTCACCAGATCTTCTTCAGTGATGGTGGAGGTTTCCACTTATAATAAGTTAAACATTTACTTTCAGTAGTGAACAGTTCCACGTATGTGGTTAGAGGTAATGCTACAGCTGGTAATAAATCATATTATTTACTCGTTTCAGTAATATCGCTGATTTCACAGTACGTTCCATTGTATCCTGGCGTACAATTACATTGACGACTGTTTCCACTTACTACACATGTTCCTGATTATTTTAAATATATTACCGTTATTTTGACACAACGTATAATTTTGACACGATTTAACGGAACAATTTTTACCTTCCCAACCAGGAAGACATTGTAAACACCTGTTAGCTTCATAACACTGTCCTTTCATGCAACGAGCACATTGACTTTTATACTGGCAGTATTTTCCAAAATATCCCCATGGGCATTTGCAGATATAATCTTCTCGATCTCCATTTCCCACAGACTAATTTATATGCTGTTTTTTACATTATGTGTTATATTGGTCAATGTTCCATTGCCCAAACACCATTCAACTTGGGGATTCGATAAATCTAGATATATCAGATATTCAAAAAATTAAATGGAAATTAGCTTACCTCTGCCACACCTTAAATTAGAATTCGGATGTTGTTGCAAATTAAATCCAAAATTGCTACAGCATCTTGGAACGTCGCGAGTAGTCGCTGATGAATAATCGGTAATATTATCACACTCAATTCTAATTATAAAATATACAAACTTTGTTAGAATGGTTATATTAAGGCCTTCAATATGTTTATGATAAGTATAAGTCGGCAAATCAAACAATTTTTCTGGCATGATTTTCATTTCTCCTGATTGGTCCCCATAAAGATCATTGAGCAGTAGTTGAATGTGTTCATATGGTTTTGTCTTGATAAATTACACGGATACTTGATTATTAAGGATGGTGAAAGCAGCCCATAAATAGTATTGCTGACCCACCTGTGGATCACGTATATCGTTAAGAGATGCCACAAGATGCATGATACTTTTATTATATTCTCGAATTTCTAAACTGATACGTCTTTAATTAAAAATCATTTACTTGATCTGTGGTATCAATGCTGTTATAAAAATATGAAAAGATACAAAAAGATAAACTCTCGGATTTATGGGCAATATACTAATAGATAAATAATTTTACTTTACTCTTAGTCCAAATTGATGCTTCTCATCTTTAGAATACACATATATTTTATCATTAACATATCGGTTGAACCTATGCATTTTAAACAAAATTGGATCTTTTTTTCCAATTTTTGGGCTCGATAAAACCTGTATCCATTTCTAATTTAATTATAATCAGTTTATGTTGATCAGATAATGAACAAAATTAACCAAGAATGAAGTAAATGTTGAAATTTTTTAAAACTTCAGATCTAAATGATTTTTATCAAATTTTGAAAAAAATTCATTGATGAAAATTAGTATCATGTAACAAGTACGTTTTAATGAATATTGGAATTATATACTTGAATTTCGAGCTAATGATTTAATATTTTAAAAATATTATTTAGAATTGGACTATATATTCATAACCTAAAATGTTTTCGTTTAAATGAACCATAAAATTCGACTTGAAATATTCTAAAGCAACCGAAAGCTTGCCAAGAAAATGTTTAACGATTTATTCCTAAACGGTTCGTTATAATATATCTAAAATTATTACAATCCTTTAAACTCAACTGCACATATTTTATATAATTGCATATATTCACATCTAAGATAAATTCAAAAAGTATTTCTGACCAATAAACTGAATTTCATAAATTTGAAATAATTGGAAAATCTCGTCTGATTTAACAATAATATATACAGGGTTTTCATCGTTAATTGACCAAATTTATGAAATATTTAATACAAAATTGGTTATTTTCTTAGACATAAATCAAATATTTTTGTTTGGTGGCTGAGATCTTATCAAATCTGTCCGATTTATGATAAAACTGATTCTTTGAACAATTTTACATCCTAAATATTCTATATTGAACGTTTATCTATTAAACGTAATTCTGGTAAAGTCAACTCTAGTTGATTGTAAAGCATCGAGACCTGATCAAAAACGTTCACTTAACCGATGTGTGCAGATATCCGAAGTCAATATAAATAACCATATGGAAATAGTATAGATAGATTTTCTGCAGTTAATTTGAGCGTGCCTTTATCAGATGGGAACCTTACCGTAGTGACCTATACATACAATTTGCAGTTTGTGAAGAATTGACAACCTCAAAATAAGAGGAAAATAAACACCTGACATTATTATTTGTTAACAGTAGTTTGATTCACCTTCTCAAAAAACAATCAATGTCATGGACTATGAAAATCTCATTTATTTAGACATGTTGTTCTCGGTTTTTTTATTGATTCAATCAAATTATTTTGATTTAAATTGTTGACATTCAAGTACCAGACAACATATACCAATATTAGATCCGCAGATTTCTCAAAAAATAAAATTGTAAACGTTGATTTATATAAATATAAAAAAATTATACATCCGTTAAATTCAACCGTAAGTTTTTTGTAATTATGAATCCATATATAGGTTTGTCTATAATATCATATTTACTATTATGTTTAATGTGCATGCGATTCTAGTTAAAAAAACATCCATAAAACATTAAAAAGAAAGATCATATATTCTGGATATGGTAGTTTTATCTAATTATTGAAATGTTACACTGTAGTCCAAAGACATACTATTATAATTTGTTAATCGACCCAGCTAGTATAAATATTCTTAAAATATTATTTTTTTAAATATAATGGGTTTTTGAACCCTTAATCAATCAAAATAACATTTTTGTTACTCCGATAAAATTATACTCACCATACAACTCGCATGAAACATTTTTTTATTTATATTAAACATAATGTTTTAACACGACATATTATCATCTAAATATAACGAAAATCGCAATAAATCATGTTTGTCTAGGGTAAGGGACAGGACAAACGAGTTAGTCAGAATGTTCAATATACAAAGCGCATGTCAAAATTTATATGTACATGAATACAACATAAAATCAATTTAATAACGCAAAAACAACTATTAATATGCTCTAGGAAAGTTTACGGAAGTGAAATAGCACGTCATATTAACGAGTTCGGCTTTTCTAGTAATCTGCCGTTAAGTATTCATATCTGTGAGAGTACTCCTGTCTCAAAACAAAATTTTTTATGTAGATTTGACCTTGTCTTGCGCATACATGTTGATGTATTACTGTATACCAAACTATTTAGCAAGATTCTGGAAAACACTGTAATAGCTCAATGAACGTATCTTTCATTATAAATGACAGATTTCGTCTTGCGAGGCTTTAATTTTGAATAAGTTAGTCATCATTGAAAATAAATTTGCATCATAAAAGTATTTTTCCAATGTATAAAATATTTTTGTATTGCTTCAGAAATATGAAAATAATAACATTCACTATATCGAATTCATGACCAATCACGATAGTTAACGGCTCTTGCCTCAGCATATCGAATATCTTCTAAACGGTTTGGAGACTACATTTCATGTTTTACAACTAATACAATCATCATATTTTCAAGATATTTCATTATCAATTATTGAAGAAATGAATTTATTGTTAGAAAATTATCCGCAGATAAATTCATCCATATTTATAATTTGGTTACGGAGAGCAAATATTTTACATGATTTTGCATATGCAAAACACTGCATTTAAATCAGGTATTCATACTCTAAATGAAATGATCAGAGAGTTTTCATGTAAAAAGTTTCGATATTAACAAGTTTCAGTTTAGTTTCCAAAATCTAGAATACGGTAACACCTTGATATAGGGCACATCAAAATATTAGTATTCTGATAAATTAGACAACTTTGGAGCTTCAGAGCATAACTCTTTTTTATAAATGAAAGAAAAATTTTACAAACGCTATGACCGTGATAAATGTATACTCGTAAGTCAGGGTAGAAATATATATGATTTCAAAGACAAAACCGGTATTTGTCAAACTAGATAACTGAATATATTGACCAAGACTTTTAAGACTAAAATATCTGGAGTGAATATTTCAAAACTTGTAAATGTTTTAATTCATATTTATAAGTTGTAATCATCATTTAAACAATACCAACGTTATCGTTGAGAGACGTTTTTGTTCGAATAAATTCTCAAATTTAACAAATTACCAAAGATATCTAATCAATACTGATGTTTAATCATTTTATGCATACAAATATTTTCAATTGTAAATTTTATTCATGTATATTTTTGAGGGTACGCAGAATCTGAAAAAATGTTGGAAAGACAATATTCAATAATATATCTCATAAATGTATGACTACACAACAGAAACAGAGATCATGGTGAGATTCGAACGTTATTTTTATATATAATATATTAAACTTATGTGATCTGAAATTATGTCTATTATCATAAAATTCTATTGCTTAATAATATTCGATCATAACCTGAAAATAATGATATTTTTTTTATTTGAGGTAATTTTGTGTGCTAATGCATAGACCTCTATTGGTATAATAATTTAAAAATTACTGGAATATTTACATAATGAATTATTGTCATAAATTATGAAAGAAAATAATTTTGGAAATTCTTTTAGAAAAGGAACGCTGTAATTATATTATTATGAATATTCAACCAAAATGAGTAAAGTTAAAGAAAATATGATAAAAATGGAGACAGAAAACTCAAATTGCTTCATATCATATTATGTGTTTTTACGAGTAGTATTTGGTCTAAATTTGTGATTATATTAAAAATATTTTGTGGCAATTATATTGATTTTTTGTGAAATGAATGATAATTTCGTTAATTAGAATATTGTATATGAATGAAAAATCAACAAACCCGTTTTGCATAGTTTAAGATGTAATTCGTGGATACAACATCGTCTCTGACACAAACTTTTGATTTAATCTGACGTCGTATTTGAAGTTTTTTGTCGTTTTGTTTTGGCCTTTCTAAGAGGATTAAATCTGTGTCTGCTGGGCATCTATTTTTATTTGATAATATACTGAACCCCTTTGATGATGGGAAAGACGTCTTCAAATTTAAATTCTACAAATATCTAAATTATGAAAACATCTACAAAAATATAAATTTCAAAATATCTTTATTTTAAGGATTGAAAATATAAAACAAAATTGAATTCTTAAGTACTGTTTATGAAGAAAACTTATGATGAAATATAATTTTTGTTGTATTTGCGGTACATAACAATAAAATCATTTGAATGTCAAATGTATGGAATAAAAGACATTCAAAGTATTTTTTACATAAAAAACTTCTGTTAATGAATATTCAAGAACCGCTAATATAATTTCGGATTTATTTCAGGACATATATGTTGATTGTTGGTGTGCAAATTAGCTAGGTGCGTTTTTAATCATTCATTATGTTGTAAATCAGTTGCGACAATCATAATGGAATATATAATTTCATGAAGAAATTTTAAGTTTATCATTAACGTATTTGTCGATGTATACAGAGCCGCTTATATTAACAGCTCCTCTTAAATTTGCAAAACAAAATTTTATTTTGTACGTTTATAAGCCGCTTCGTTATATAAGCCGCATGGTGTTAATTCTATCAAAATTATAGAAAAGGGCCGGGGGTTATATGTGGTAAACTAGTGTATATTAAATCAAATATCGAAAAAATAATAAAATCCTACCATTTCATCTTCTTCTAATTTAATCATACTATTTGGCGAATCCGTTGTTGTAGTTGTAAAATATACTTGAATCGCAATAACCAATAGGTCAAAGATGATGTCCATGAATAATTAGTGCATAGCCGAAATGATTCGGTTATTTTATGTCAATTAGCAATATTGAGATGTATATTTATTTATAGGTTAAATTGTCTGGTTAATATTGATGAAATTTTCATGATAATATGCTTATTTAATAATCCGATCACAAAAACAACAAAATAACTGTCATAAAATTAATTATTTCAGTTCAAAACATTGAGATAATTGATAGTTCAAAACGAAACTAATTTTGTCAAAGTTATTTCCAGATTTATCGATATTTCTGATGAGAATAGTTCATATAAATTGTGTAAAT